>CABHPQ010001936.1:0-18512 GCA_902168405.1 Peromyscus aztecus
CACAAGTGCTCCATTTATATCATTTGCTAAATCTGTTCCCTTCCTCATGTACATTGGGGTAAGTAATATACCCATGAGAAGGTACAAGAGAAAAATGACTTTACAACAGGAATACTCCGTCTTAATCATCAAAAATACAGAGTTAACTCATAAGAATGATTTTTATCAATGTTCTACGTGAACTTGTTTTTTGCAGGGCCTGGAAGTCTGCTTTTAACCTTTTTTGATGGCCATCTTTGAAAATATGAAAAAATTTCTTCCTAGAATTGTATTTAAAATGTCCATGGATCTTTTAAACTCAACTATAGACCTCAAGTTAAGGATCTTTTCTGGACCTAGCAAATATAAAATTTAAATACCTTGGCTATTGTCTCTGTCCATTTTCTTTGAATCTGAGATGTTTCAGCTCCAAACAAAAAGACACGTTCTGAGGGTAAGTAGATCTCAAAGACAAAGATTGGCCTACAGCAAGCACAAATAAAAAGACACCACCACACAGAATTAATGAATATAATTTAAAACTTTAAAAATCAAAAGAAAATCAAATTAGTTAATAATCAGTTTTTATGGCATTGACAAATATTTAATAGAAAAATAGCACCTTCAACTGACTAGCAAGTAGGATAGATTGGTAATTATATAATAATGACAACAGAGTTTGTGTAATTTAATATAAATAACATCATTGCAAAAATCTCTTTTATCATAAAAATTACTAAAATCTCTGGTCACAAACTTGTTTTTTTTTTAAATGTGTATACATTTTCATTAACTATACCGTAAAACAAACACAGTAAGAAGCTTCCACATCAGTGTGTCTCAGGTTCATTCAAGTTTTTAAATAAGTAAAATAGGTTATATAAATAATTCTTAATCCTGTAATTTCAACATTTTCAGACCATGAAAGTACTCAAATATATCTCAAAATTTATCTTTTAATAAGATATTTAATATGTTTAAGAGTTGTGGAAGTTGCTCAGTGGTAGTGTTCATCTGATATTTTGCTTATTTTAACATGAGCCAATAATCACTTTTCTTTTTTCTCATCTTTTTTATTTTTTCTTTTCCCATCTGTTTTATTTTTTAATTTTTTAACATTTTTCCCTTTATTTTACATATTGACTACAGATTTCCCTCCCTCATCTCCTCCTGCTTCCTCCTCCTGACTCCCATCTACTCCCCTCCCAACCCCTCACTCCTCCATCTCCATTCAGAAAGGGGCAGGCCCCCCACATGCTTGAACACAGCATGGCACATCAAGTTGTGGTAGGACTGAGCTTTTCCCCCTGCATAAAGGCTGGGCAAGGTAATCCAGCATGGGGAACAGGTTCCCAAAAGTCAGCTAAGTGCCAGGGACAGGTCGTGATCTCACTGCTAGGAGTGTTACAAACAGACTAAGCTAAAGGACTATCCCACACAAGCAGGCTCCCTAACTGATCATAGCAGCATCATTCATAATAGCCAGAACTTGGAAACAACCTAGATGCCCCTCAATCAAAGAATGGACAAGGAAAATGTGGTACATTAACACAATGGGCCATTACTCAGCTGTAAAAATCAATGACCTCATAAAATTTGCAGGCAAATGGATGGAACTATAAAAGATAATTCTGAGAGAAGTAATCCAGATCCAGAAAGACAAACATGGTATGTACTCACTCATAAGTACAGGATAAGCAACCTACAATCCACAGCCCCAAAGAGGCTAGATAGCAAAGAGGGCCCAAACAGGAATACATGGATTTCCCTGGGAAGGGGAAATAGAAGAGATCTCCTGGGTAAACTGGGGGTGGGAATTGGTTGGGGGGGATGAAAACTTGAGGAAGCTCATTGGGTGGGATGGGTGCAGGAGGCAATTTTGGGGCAGAATGGAGGGCTAGGGAGAAACCTGATGCCAGGGAAACTTACAAGAATCCACAATAATGACCCCAGCTAAGACTCCTAGCAACAGTGGAGAGGGTGCCTAACCTGGCCATCTACTGTAATCAGATTGATAACTACCCTAAGTGTCATCAGAGAGCCTTTATCCAGTAACTGATGGAATCAAATGCAGACATTCACGGCCAAGCACTGGGCAGAGCTCTGGGAGCCATCCTGAAGAAAGGGAGGAGGGATCCTAAGAGCCAGGGGAGTCAAGGTCATGACATAGGAACCCACAGGGACAGCTGACCTGAGCTTCTGGGAGTACATTGACTCTGGGCCAACAGTTAGGGAGCTTGCATGGGACCAACCGAGGTGCCCTCTGCATATGTGTGACAGTTTTCTTCTGTTTTTTTCTTTTTTTTTTCTTTTTTCTTTTCGAGATAGGGTTTCTCTGTGTAGCTTTGCGCCTTTCCTGGATCTCACTCTGGCTTTGAACTCACAGAGATCTGCCTGTCTCTGCCTCCTGAGTGCTGGGATTGAAGGTGTGCACCACCACCGCCTGGCAGTTTTCTTCTGTTTTATATATGATATCCTTTAAACAAATATATGATTCCTGCTTTTAGTCCACTATTTAAATTATCAGAGAAACAAAAGTATTTCAATGATCAACAATGTAGTGTAATAGTATTAACTACTTTTTAGAGAATTTCATATGGAGGTTTCAGATGAAATGAACTGGCTTGAAGATACCATAGAATCTTTTTACAGGAAGCAAAAGAAGAACATGAAAGATAACTAAATCCTCATCACCTGGTACAAGGACTACCAATCCCTTTCACCTCCCAGATAGACGTTCAAGGGTAGACATACCCAGTATTCAAATAGAAGTCCTCTTTATGGACAGCCAGGCAGATAACTTCACTGATGTTGATGGTGCCATTAGGTGTGGTACACTTGTCATTTTCGTAGTAACTCAAGAAGCCGCCTTCCAAAACACACCACTTTTTATTTATCTCTAAGAATTTAAAACAAAGCAAAGAATAAATGGAACTATAATATTAACATTTGAAAAACAAATCATGACTGTATTCCAATAAAGAAATGGAAAAATTCCCTATTTTAGAAAAGAATCATCAGACATAGGATATAAAGTTGATACTTTTGCTTGCAAATAAATTCTCATCTAATAGTAAAGGATATACCAGACAAAAATGAATATGACATTGATGACCAGAGAAGCAGGCCAATTCATACAGTGAAAAGCTGCAACACAGCCCTGGAACCACAAAGACTGTGGTCTTCACAGAGGATATGGAGAGGGCAAATAGAGCAAAAACTAAAAGCACATCTATTGAGTCAGAAGGATGTAAAAGAAATGCTCCAAATCCACAATGTCCGTAGTATCTTATTTAGGAGTTTTCAAGTCCTTATTGTACAGGGATCAGCACATCATGGATAGGGTCCAAATTTGACCACCATCACCTGATACAATAAAGTTTTATTGGTACAGTGATACTTGTTCCTTATGGATGGCCTGTGTCTCATTTGCCACTATAAGGACTGAGCTAACACAGAAATTATCTGACCCACAAAGTTTAAAATTTTGCTAAAAGTCCCTTTTAAGAAAAGGTTACTAATCCTTGATTAGGTCTATAGAGAGGAGCCACAGAAATGGTTTTAGCTGTGAAAGATACTCAGGTATGAGTTTTGTGCATTTTTATTACTTTAATGAGTATATTTGAGAGAGTAAAGATAAGCAAAAAAGGAAAACAGGGAAAATTAATTCAACGTGAAAGTGTAAAGGAACCCTTTACTCCTCTGGATCCAATTTATGTCTCTTGCTACCTGAGAGTGAACCAATTCAGTACAGCTGACTGAACCTCCACAAAAGGAATACGTACCCAGAGATTAGAGACCTGAGACAGACCTTGAGCCAGAATATTAAAACAGCTGATGAACTATGCTTAGGATCAAAACATATAAGCCTTATGTGCACTAAGAATTTCATTCACAGCACACCTTTATCAGATGGAAAGCTGCACTTTGCCTATCACAAGTCACTTTGTAATGTTATTTACAAAAGAAAAACATTTTGATAGGAAGAAAGTATATCAAAGACTAATCCATTCCCATTCCCTCCCCAACCCCCAAGCTGATGGTACCGTAGGACACAAGATCTAATTTCAAAGGGAGCGCGCACACACACACACACACACACACACACACACTCAGAAAAAAAAGACCTACAGTTCATAAAAAACAAACAAACAAAAAGAATTCTTCTGAAAGATAACAGATGGTATATTCAAATAAAAGCAATCACAAAGAATTAAGCAATGTCCTGCAAGGTTCCAGAAAGGGTCAATGGGCTCATACTTCATGAGTATAGAATGAGAAGAGAAGAAATTATATTTGTATTTGTCCAGGTAGGGCCACTCCCAACCCCTACCTCGCCAACCCCCATCCTCACCACCCACACCCACCTCCAAGCCCAGTTCCCACCCCCCATCCTCATTCCCACCTCATGCTAAGTTGCTAAGCAACATCATTCCTAAGCTATAAGAAAACCGGGTCTCTTACTCTAAAAAGAGTAAACAGGTCAAATTCTGAACTATGACTTAAGCACTGCCTGAAGTCACAGTAAAGCTTACTACAGTAACAAAGTGGCTACATGACAGTCTGCTCACGAAACAGAGTAGCTGTCAATTATCTTGCCACATTTAGTAAAAGATTAGAGCCAGGACTCACCTAGACTCATATAATACTCTGCAAGAGGCTGGGTTCAGCTTCTAACTGACTCTAACCATTAAAAAAAAAAAACTATAGAGAGGGTAGTTCTCCCAGAGCCCTCAGGACAGCCTTGGGGACACCTGGATTTTAACCCAGTGATGCTGATGTAACACTTGACACCAGAAGTATGAAGGGCTATATTTCTGTTGTTGGATGCCAATTGTGTGATAATTGGTGAATATGTAAGTTCAGAGTAGCACGATAATCACATAATCAATAAATATTAATATTATTTTTAAAATTTTAAATATGACAGAAAGCATCCAGTCTAAAATACTTTGAGGGAAAAAAAAGAGAAGCCTAGACATCAGAAGACTTACAACGCTTGATTTGGAAGTTTAAGTTGACCTTTGTAAAGAAATACACACTGAGGTAATTCAAGTAAAGGAAAACTTCTGAAAATAATAAGAAAATAAAAAGCATGAGTGAGAGAAAGACAGAGAGAAAAAGAAAAAAAACCACAAATATGAGGATAAAACAAATTAAAACACTAATATTTGTATTGTATGAGCTATATACACATCGACATTCTTCATACATTCTTCTAAGTTTCCATAAGTCTCAAATTTAGTCAAAACTACGAAAGAAAAAAATCCATTGACTTGATGCTTGAATCTTCTTTTATCCCTTCATTGGACTCTTAAGAAAGAACAGCAATAAGAAGCCAAGAAAAAGACGATACAACTTTTGGAAAAAACAGCAGCCAGAAACCCTGAGGCTGGCAGGAATGACATACTCAGAAAACCTGAAAAGGAGACTCAGGAACAACCAGCAGAATAAGCCCTCCATGGCCCCTGGAAAAGAGAGTTAACAGAGGCATGGTCAGTGCTTAGAGGAAGGCAATATGTTATTCCAGGGACTCAAAATTCTGAGTCACAGTATATATCCTGTGCCATTACAAAAGAAAAAAATGTCCTGAAAGACCAGCAATTTTTAAATGAAAATTATTTTTCCTAAAGTATTTTAAAAAGACAGCCTATATATTAACAAAAGCAGTTCATGAACTAATTTGAAAAGACAGAGGACGGGAATAACCTTCCTAAAAGAAGAAAATAAAGATGACACAATGTCTGTCACAAAGGCACACAGTGCCAGCAATTCCTAGTCTACACCAAGTCTTCACTGCAGTTTACAATCCCCTTAATGGGAAATGTATTTGGAATGATAAAAGTCAGGTATCCGCCTCCCACCCCCATTAGGAGCCATGGAGGAGCAGGACATTCCCAGAGGAGAGCAATGAGAGAAAATTCCATCCTTCCCCCAGCTTCTACAAAACAGTTCTTCATGTTTGGGGAGCAGGTTTCTAGAGCAGCACACAGATTCAGAGCTACAACCACCCAGGCTCC
This sequence comes from Peromyscus aztecus, assembly GCA_902168405.1. Lineage (NCBI taxonomy): Eukaryota > Metazoa > Chordata > Mammalia > Rodentia > Cricetidae > Peromyscus > Peromyscus aztecus. Next base: position 6,000 of record CABHPQ010001936.1, read on the forward strand.
TCAGACACAACACAAGGAGGCAGCCACAGGAATGGATACTGAGGATACCCTACCTGGCCAGGTGATCAGGTTAAACAGGATGCAGGAAATGTAAAAAGAAACTACCGTCCCAGCAGAGTTCATCCCCTCACAGTCCTTCAGGACTCAGGAGAGTGTTCCTCTCTCAGAAGACAACGGGCAACCATTCAAAGGCCTTAAACACACAGTGCCCAAAGGAATGATGCACAGAACAAATGTGAATGCGGAATCTAATTAGGTAGTTTCTAAATGGGGAAACAAATGACAGGTCTCTTTAAAGAGGGGGCTCCATAGAAGTGTGGGCTTGAAGAGAATCTGTGCTGTAGCTTTGTCGTGTCTATAACATCACTTGCTTTGGAAATGGGCCAGAGGTCAGCAAGCTAGGCACAGTTCTTGTCTCCGAAGTCGTAGAATAACAAAGGTGAGATTGCTTCCTGTTGATTTGGGAAGCAATGAAAACCTGTGAAATTGTGGCTGTCACTGCCCCCAAAGAACTTTTCTCTGCTACAGAAACCAAAAGCAGTTTTTTGCAAAATGTCCACCAAAGTGAAATCAGGGCCATATAATGGATGACTCTAAGGACTCAGCTGCTCAACAGAGAAGGGTCTATATGTGAGGTGAAAGTGGAAGATGGAGTTCTTAATTTCTCTTTAGTTGGATGTTTGGGACAAGGAAGACAAACATTCATGTAGGATTTATCCAAACCCTATATGCAGTTCCACAGGCACTCTATTTCAGTATTCCATGGAGTGAAATGGATGTTCTAGTTTAGAACTGGGAAGGTCAAATGAGGCCTGGAGGACAATGCACCTAAACTCAGAAGCCAACAGGAATCCAGAAGCTGCTGTGTCACACATATCTTAAAAGGTCTTATTAATAAAAACAAACCCAGAGCCAGGTATTGGGGTGAATGCTGGAAGATCAGAGAAACAAAAGAAGCCACAGCTAACCTCACCTTGCCAATTCCTCAGCTGATCCTGTTTCCTCAGACTTGAAGCCTCTGAGTCCTCATCCAAATGGATCTCAGCTGAACTGCTGCTCAAAACCTAAAAGTTTAACCAGCTCTAGTTCCTGGTTTTCGCACCTTATATACCGTTTTGCTCCCCGCCATCACTTCCTGGGATTAAAGGCATGTGTCACCATGCCTGTATGTTTCCAGTGTGGCTTTGAACCACCTGGATTTCTGTCTCTAGAATGCTAGGATTAAAGGCAAGTGCTACCACTGCCTAACCTCTATGTTTAAAATTGTGGCTGTTCTGTTCTCTGACCCCCAGATAAGTTTATTGGGGTGCACAATATATCAACCACACTGCTGTGTTTATATTGAGCCCTCAACAGCTCCTTCCCACACCCCCAGTTCCATCAGTCTTGATCATGTTCATGGGCCAAGCATGTTCTACCTATTTTATATGTATGAATCCACTGAGCCTACAGAATGACATCAGTTCTGTGCCCAAACCACTGTCTTGTACCCTTTTTGTAGGCATAGAGAAGGTAACTAAGCTTCCCCAGGTCACATGAGTAATTACTATTAGAGGGGAGAAGCTTTCAAACAGGTAGCATCTGGAAGCTACCCTTTAACCACTGAGCAAAACATCTGTATGCATATTACATGATCAGACCATATGACCACTTTTAAAGTGTCAGTAGAGAAGTCCCATATTCTAATATGCGTGTGCACAATGAATCTGAGGTGGTTACAGCAAAGCTATTATTTTCCAACACCATGAAGTCATTTCCTAAATTTCCTAAAATGATGATATTCAGCTCCCACTTATGAGAGGAATATGCACCAGTAATTTTTCTCATTTAAATAAATATGCTTCAGCCTTGGAAACATATTTTTTAAAGAAATGTAAACAACTTAGGCTTTTCCTAGAATAAAGGACTTTAAAAATTCCTCATTAATGTATGAAATTAAGTATAAACAGAATGGAATAGGAGTCTCTAGAAAACTCTATCAACCACTTTCTTTTTAAAACCCAAAGGCTGCACAAACTAATCAAAGCCAGATACCAGGGGAAACACACAGGGTTGAGGAAGGGAGACGGAAAACAAAACCAGGATGCTATTATTCAGCTCTGTGCGGAGGTATAACAAGGCTATCAATCTTTCTTTTCATGAACACTAAACCAAGAAAAGAAAAAGCAAAATACAGATCTGTCTTCATAAGCAAGAGCTACAAGAACTTGAGATCTGGAAAAGCCGTGCTGACAATGTGAAACCTCAGTGACTCCGAAGAATGCATGCATTTCATTCCCAGACTCCTGTCTTCATGTTTAATCACTTTGTTTTCTGCCTGGGCTGACAAGAGCTGATGGAGTGGTACTGTCCAGCGCTTGCCTTTCAGAGGCAAAGGTGACAGCCACACTTTAATCTCTACATCTTTCCAAACAATTCATTTTCTTCACATAAAGCTGACATCCAACAATAGTAGCAGTGCTGCCGAATCCTGAGAGGGCCAATAACAGGCCCAGAAACACATGCTTATTCAGAGTTCCGCTTTTACTTCTTGGAGGAGCTTTTTCTTAACAACATATGCTCTATGCCAGCAACTGTATCTTTTGATGTGAAAGTTTCCCCATTTCTGTGCGGGAATGGCGATATCCATGACAAGACTCTCAATGCCTGCCTGAAACTTAGGAGATACTGAACCCTGCATATCATATTTTCCAAAGAATACATAAAGTTTAAATTATAAATTAGGTGTTATGGGAAATTAACAATACATAAAAATATAACTATAAAATACTTTCATAAAAAATTTAAATCTATACATTTTTCTGGAATTTTATTTCCAGAAAATAAAAAAAAAAACGAAAAAATGAAAAAGTTAACATTTTTTCATCTTAGTTAACTACTGACAGTTCAAACTTTAGTGAAATCACTGGCTAACAGTCAAACCACACATACAATCAAAGACTACTAACAAGTGACTCTGATATTTTTAAGCAGCTAATATCTTTTTTAAAGATACAGTTGTTCATTCCACAAATATTTCTCATGTGGTAACTAAGTATTAACATTGATTTGGACACCAAATATTTAACGAACCTGAACAAAACAGAGAGAATCAACGCACGACTGACCCTTCACTCCTCAGGGAAGGAGAAACAAACAAATGATGAAGGGGTTGTCTTGGACATGGTAAGCGCCATATTAGAACTGCACAGCGTCCTCAGAAGATGATGACCTAACAGTGTAGAGGACATTTGCATAAAGTGACAGAGAGACCTTTACTACGTAGCAATGAGCCAACCCCTGAAAAATAAAATAGCATCACACTGGAGACAGGACTAACAAATGTGGCAGGAGAAAGAATACAGCCTTTTTAGAAGTAGCCGAAGCTATGGAGCCAGGCATGGGCATGTAGAAGGAACGCCCACAGATGAAGAGTGCGGCCAAGGACAACTTCCAGGTCTTAAACACAAGCGCCAGGGCTCATGGGCAGTGGGAGCCTGCTGTCTTCCCTTGAGCAATGGATGAACAGGACCTGAGTTCTATTCTGAAAGGAATTAAGTCTATTTTGTTTTTTGGTTTTTTTTTTTTTTTAAAGATCACAGTGAAGCTAAGGTGGATATACGGGGACAAAAAGGTAGTTCTGTGGCATAGGCAGGGCCTGGGGAGAAGCAGAGCTGGGCCGCTCGCTCTCAGCAGATTGTGTTTTGAGCGTGAATCTATAAACTGTGCTAATAAATTAGATAGAAAAAGACATTCAAAGAATATCTTACCAGGAGGGAATTTTTAAATGAAATAATTTCTAGTGCACTATGTAACTAAATCTTAGATATCTGCTTGAAATTACTTTTAGAAAAACATTTCAGATGAAAAAAAAAAAAAATCCCAACGCCGGGCGGTGGTGTCGCATGCCTTTAATCCCAGCACTCGGGAGGCAGAGGCAGGCGGATCTCTGTGAGTTCGAGGCCAGCCTGGGCTACAGAGTGAGTTCCAGGAAAGGCGCAAAGCTACACAGAGAAACCCTGTCTTGAAAAATCAACAAAAAAAAAAAAATCCTAATTAACTTCCATGTATCATCAGCCAGCTCTGCACATCCATGGGTGCTGAACCCATAGATCTAAACCAATTACTAATGAAAAATACCCAAAATGTTTTACATCTTTACTGAACATACACATATTTTTTTCTTGTCAGTGTCTCCTACCAATATTAGGTAGTGACTTCTTTCAGCGCATTCCTATCATGTAATATAAAAAAATCTACAGATGTTTAGAAACATAAGGGAGAAAAAAAAATGTTAAGTAACATGCGAACACTGCTCCACTTTATGCAGGGGACATAAGTATGAGTAGTCAGTTTACTATCTACAAAGGTCTTGAACCCAGCACTCCATAAAAACTTAAATCACATGGACCAAGATGAACTTCTTTCAGTTTTGACGTGAAATGTATTCAAAATATTTAAAGTTAACTCCTGAAATCCAAAGGGGAAGATTCTGTAGTAAATTTTTAAAGCATCAAATGTACATTACTCAATTCCAGGATATTTTTTAAGCATGTTTGAAAAAAGACCTTAAAGAGATCTGATGAGCCTATTATTAGTCTAGACAATAGTTTATTATATTGAAAAACTGAAAGGAAAATTTCTATTTCATGTTCTTGCCTTGATCTGTACTAAATTCAAGACTGAAGAATGGCTCTAGAACACTCTAGAAATCAGGAAAGGCACTGGCAAGTACTTTGTTTTTTTGGTATTATGCAGAGTTTAGTAATTGTTAGATTTGATGCATGGTTTATCCTCACAAACCTTTGGTGAAGCTTGTCATTTATTATCCCTTAGGTCAAATAAAAGAAAACAATAAAAAACACTGCATTGTTAAAAAAAAAAAAAACATATAAGCTTAAAGCAGAAAATGGTATTTATTCCTGCTAGCCCCATCAGAATGCAGTCACAGTGAAAAGGCTACAACACAGCCGGGAACGAAATACTGAAGCAGGACTGACTCCTTCTTCCTTCCTGGGAAAATTACTTAACATCAGTTTGATCTAGACTCTGTGTGGCCAAATACTGAGCACAAAGTCCTTAAAGCGGAGCATGACGGGACAGATTTTTTTTGTTTTGAAAAATCTAATGATACACAGTTTAACCTAATTTCTACTTTGAGATATATAACTTACAAAAAAAAAAGCTGAAGCATACTTTAAAAATCTGAAATTAAAAGTGCTCCAAACATCTGGAAAAAAATTCAATTCAAGAATCAATAGCCCCCAAACTTATAATTTCTTAGATTTAAGATTCTTTTTTCTTTTTGTATTAGGAACATTTAATTAGTAAAGGCTATGAAAATATTCCCAAGTCCAAACAATAACAAACAACAAAAACAAAAACAAAAAAACTAAAACCTGAAATCTGAAACAATTCTGGTCAGAAGCATTTCTGATAAGAGATACTGCAAAGAACTTATAGTGAATAGTCACTACAAACCAGCAAACATGAGGTAAAAATGTTTTAGTCAGAAACAAAATCTCAGAGGAGCAGGAAGGATACCTTCAAGTAGCTTTTTCTCTGTAGAGACTCTGGAAGCAGGAGCAGGAGCCTGGTATAAGAAGTCACAGAGGAAGGTGGACTGGGCAGCCTCCTGACTTGACCCACCCTCAGAATGAACATCATGCTGAGGGAAGTCTAGAAAAGGCAGAAAGATTTTACATTTAAACCCAAAACATAATAAATTTCCCTTTTGTTTAGGAATTTGTGATGGAGTTTTGAACTAAAAGAAAAATAATTCCTGATTTATGACCAAACAAATACAGAGAGATTTATTTTGCTTTGTATAAAATTTGCAAATAAGCACTTAAGCCATACTTATTATTCAAATATGAAAACAGGATTTAATTTTGGAAGAAATGATTATGTCGGATTAACTATTTTAATCTTCCATTTATAAGATTAAAGGACATAAAAGATAAAGAATTCCTATACTTTTCCCCCTGTAAATCAGTACTTTAGTAATTATGTAATTTTCTTGGTTGAAAAAATTAATATATCTGTGCTTCCTTTTTTTCAGGTATATATCTGAAGAGAACAGTCAGTATAGGGTGAGGGACAAACCTGAGAACTTGTTATGGTAGAGAAATTCCATCTGCAGACTCTGTCCAGCCTTCTTGGCCAGTAGGTAGGGGGTACTGTGCACAGGATCTCCTGTCGCACACATGACATCTGCTCCACTGAACAGCAGGGCCATCGTTTCCAGCACATCTGGCTTTACCACTGCAGCACACAGAGCCTGGCCATTAAAGGAACATACACCGTTTATGGGAAGTGAATGCAAGTCTAGCTCTTAAAAGGAATGCAAGTTCAATGATGTATTTATGAAGCATGTATTTCTTTTTTCCTATACTAATGAAATCAATGACCTGAATCAGTGAGTGGGCATCAAAGGTTGACACTGCATGGGTTAAAGTCATAAGTTAATGCTTCAAAGTCTCAGTCCACTGTCTTGGTTCTAGGATATGCTCCTTCCGAACCTTCCAATCTATCATGGATGCTCCAGAAGACTTGTTCTGCTATTATTCTGTAATGACTGGGGCTAAGAAATTTAATACATTTCAAATGTAATAAAGTGTCCACTAAATGATCCACACTAAGAGGGTTTATAATATATATATATATATATATATGTATATATATATATATTTACAATTTGTGCATAGTGTTATATTTAATTCACCTTATTTAACTCTTCTTTGGTCAGAGATGCTAAAAGAGTCTTTCTAAATTTTCCTTCTTTGTATTTCTGGGTAATAAAGATTTTTCTCTTTTCAACTGGTGAATCCATGTGTAATTCTTCTTCTTTTTGAAGGTTACCAGCCCAAAAGTCATTAGCTCTCTTGTTTCCAATGACAATAAATAGCTGAAATGGAAAAGGCAAAAAGAAAATGTATTTCATTAAATGTGTTTGAACCTTCAAAATTGATTCGCATCCTAAACTAAAACCTAATTCAATATAAGATACAAGAGAGAGCATGAAAGCCTGTGTTCTCAAGGCATATGATGAGAGACAGTGGGCAGCAGACATTATTTCTACTGCAGCATCAGCTGGGAAACTAAGCACACACACCACACAAATGCAACAAAAGCAGTCTTACTCTTTGAACACATATTGAGACAGATTCATTTAAATGATTGTGCAGCTAGTCTGTCTCAAGGAGAGACAGTAGAACAGGAGAGGAAATAGAGACAGAAACAGTGAGACAGAACCAGTAGGTTAATGACAAAGCTCAGCACAGATATGGAATGACAAATTCTGCCAAATTGCTTCATTCCCTTTTCTCATACTTTTACATATGAGTTAAAAAAAGAAACAGAGTTCTCACTTTCATCAGAATTGCCACATCTTTACATCCTGAGTATCATTAAAGTCCTTTGTAGTTTTTATTTTAAAAATAACTATCTAATTTGAGAAGCTAAGTGTCATTTTTATACCATAGTGGGAATTTCATCTAAGAACTTCTTTATAAACCAATCACTGCCTATTGCCAATCTCATCCACTCTTTGTTCACATGGCCCAGCAAACAGGACTTACCTCAATGAGCTCATTACTCCAAATACTAGCATCCATTTTCAGACTTCTAACCTTAGAGTCTTTAGGGCCCAATGATCTATGTTGTCCTAAAGGAAGATACAATTACATTTCCATTTTAATTTGAATGTGAATTTATTTTGCTTTGTTTTTTAAAGTGTATATTGGAGGGCTGGAAATATAGTTCAGTGGTTAAGAGCTTGCCCACCTATGTTAGACCCGATTTTCAATTCCCACCAAGCCCTTCCCTTCCCAGCCCATACACATATGTGTGTATGTGAGGGATTTTAAGTTTGTAAAGTACTTGCCTTGCATGTAAAGACCTAAACTCAATCCCCAGAAACCACATAAAAATAGCTAGGCATGGTGCTGTGTACTTGTAATGGGATTATAAGTGGATCCTTTGGGTTTGATGGCCAACCAGCCTAGATAATTTCTATGTTAGTGAGATAACTTTTCTGACAAAATTAACTAGCTAACCAACTAACTAAAAAAGTAAATAAATCAATGTGGAAGCTACCTGAGGAACAACACTGAAGGTTGTCCCCCAACATCCACATGAATGCATATAAATGTGGCATATATGTGTGCACCTGCTTAAATACAAACACGCATATAAAATGTGTACAGGTATGTATGCATGTATATATGTATATACATAACATCAATTTAAAGCATCCCAGTACTTACTCTCCTAACTGCCCAAAATACTAAAAGTATTTATGGTAGTAATACAAAATCAAAAGCATAACCAACCAAAATGGGTAACAATTATTAGCTTTGCCACAATCATGTATTTCCATAAAACTATACTTCAAAAATAATATACATGTATGTATATACATATGTAAGTGCATAGTCCCACACATGTGTGTGTGTGTGTGTGTGTGTGTGTGTGTGTGTGTGTGTGTGTGTGTGTGAATAGCCTGGGATTACCAAACTTTTTTTTCCCCCTTGGCAGTATGGGGATGAGCATTGCCTTTGTACCTGCTAGAAATGGTCTAATTCTGAGCTATTTTTATAAACAAGGAAAACCTTTATGGTCAGTTAAATCTCATGCATGTAAATACAGCTACCAATACCAGACAATCAAATACTGACAATTGTAGTAAAAATGAGCATAGAGACCCAATGTTGATAGCCTATGCTACTGCTTCCTCTGAAGAAAGGAAGCAGAGAATTAAATCAAGTACAGTATAAATCCACTCTCAGACACAATTGATACACAAGTATGTCTCAAGTAAGCTAAAATGAAAAACATTTATGTAAGAACTTTCATTGATCTTAAGGACAGACACTTTGCCTAGGAACAGTAAAGATTCTGCACTTTGTAGTATACTAAATCAGAGGCTCTTTTCCTTCTTTATTGAAGAGATAAAGATAATTTAGGGCACAAAGTCCCATATCAGGAGTTCACATTGCTTTGTACTTTTAATTATAACCTAAAAGCAACATTAGAAGCCTGTGAGTTGCAGAAGGAGATGCTAAAGCAGTCTATGTAAGAACAGATAAGCTCAGAGAACCAGAGATATGGCTTAGCAGTTAAGAGAACTGGCTGCTCTTCCAGAGGACCAGGGTTCAATTCCCAGAACCCATAGTGTAGCTGACAATCATCTATAATTATAGTTTCAAGGGACCATATGACATGGTCCAGGGTCCATTTTCTGGCCAACATGGGTACCAGGCACATACATGGCCACAGTTATGATTGCAGGGAAAATACTAATACTGATAAAATTAAAAATGGAATATATGAGCTCTAATGGAGAAAGGGGACAGCGCAGAAAAAGAAATGTCAGTGAGATGACATGGGCTTTAAGGAAAGCATATGACTTAAGAGTGTCTCTTTCATTTTAGATCTTAGTGTAAGGTAGGCAGTACAACTTCTCACCAATAAGGACAAGGATGACAATATGCAGGCTTCTACACTGGGCTAGAGGCAGCAATGATGGCTCTACTTCTGATGTGCTATTTTTCAAGTGTCTTTGGAAAACTGAACTGAGATTCTCATAGGGTTAGAAAAATCATCTTCTTAATGAGCACTCAATACAAATGATAAGTAACATTGGTACAAAGAATGAGAATTGAAAACAGAGCCCAAGGCACACATGTACTTCAGCAGCGTGAAGTGGTGAGGTCACCTAAGCATGGATGACAGCTACTAAGAATGCAAGACAGCATGGCTTCCTGAAGAGGAGGGGGGCCGACATCAAAGACAGACATACTAGCCACAGATCTCAAATATTACAGAGAAAAAAAAAACACAATAAGAATGGAGACTGACTGGCAAAATACACTGGTAAGAATATGGTAAATACTTGTACTGAACGGAGAGAAACGAAGGCTGCTTACAAAATGTTGAAGGAAAAGGAAGTTAAAGAAATGAAGAAAACCTGTGCTGGTGACTGTATAGTCACAAAGACACTCAAGTTTGAAAGGGGAAAACCGAACAGAGCGCAATGCAAAGAAGGAACTGACGAGCTTAGGAAGATCAGTTTTAAGAAGGTAGACTGAGGCAAGTTTACATGATGAAACAAGAAACTAGTTTAAAGACTCAAGAGACTAAGTAAGTGATGAACTGACCCTAGGGAGGGAGGAAAGAAATGGGACACAAGAGGAATAGGAAGAAGCAAAATAAAGTTCTCTCTCCTAATGAGATGGGAGAGAAGAGGAGGCAGAAAAAAAAAAACTATGTAGAGAATCATAGGAGACTGATGTTTTCTGCTTCTTTGATGGTAATTAAGTGGTCAAGAAAACTACCTCAGTATCATAATAAATGCTATGGGATAGAGCTCCAGAAAGTGCCGAAACTTCTCGACAATTGCTGGAGTGGTGTTGTTCATTGTCTCTACTTCGACTGAGTCAGAAGCTGCTTTCCTGTCCTGTCTCTGGGCCAGGTAGTCAACTCTAATCTTGTCCTTATCCTCTGTTGTAATAACAATTTCTGTGCCTGTCTAAAGAACTTTATGTCATATAGTTTTCTACCTCTGTAAATCAGCAAAAGAACAGCTGGTATTATTGGTAAATTCTGTGTCTTTTTAAGTTGAAGTCAGGGTATCTGTAGAGTAGGAGGCAAGGCGGCAGGGAGTCTGGGAGACCAAAGTTGGCTAAGTTTCTCCAAGTGCTCCATAAAGCATTTCATAGGTAAGAGTTCACTTCTATCCACTCCCTTGGATATGGATCAGGGCTCATAGATACGCTGAGATGCCAGACAACCAAGTCTAACGTCACAAGAAGGAAGACATTTATGACACTAGCTCTTTTCATAAGCATCAATTCTGTTGGGAAACATTCCAGTTCAAAATCATACTATAGGAGATGTCAGATCCAGTATACAAGGATAGAGCCTGAAAATCTTCCATATAAAAAAAACACACTTTAAAGAAATGATTAGACCACTACTGAACATATTTATGCAAGCATGCAAACTTGTTCTGGATGTATTGTAAAACCTTCCCAAAAAATTTAAACATGTTAATTTAAAAAAAATCTATGCATGGACTAGTAAACTCAAAATATTATTACATACTTAAAAACTAATTTTTATCAAATCCACATAGAACTGGATATAGAATTATATGATATTTCTAAATGGTCTTCTATTTAATAAGGTTTATCTCATTTTACTTTTCACAACCATTACCTAGGACATAGTATGTTTGATGACAATGAACAGCCAGTGCCAATTTGCAACCAAGCAGGGATGAGCAAAGCGCATCACTAATTACCTGCACACTTCTTACAAATGACAACACAGAGATTGATGGATGCCCAGTCAGGATCTGGGGCTTTACAATCCGCACAGCTCCTGTTGGATTCATTGAACCAAATCTTCTCAGCTACTTCATAATCAGAGAGAGTTTCTGCTATCGACTGCTGCACAGCTTCAATCCAGTCCTGTTTCTCTTTCTCAGACTCTGCTGTGAAGCTGGAACAATTAACATTTCTGCATTATTGATCTCCCTTATACAGGCCAATTAAGCAGGGTGTTCAGTTTGCATATTCATTTCAGCCACAAATTAAATAGTAGCTAAAATGAACCCTGCTGGGTGGTATTGGATTGTCTTTTTCTATTAAAAGTTATCTAATTTAACAAATCAGTTTCTTTTTCTTCTGATTTTCCATGCTGCTGACGGCCCTGCTCACAGATCTTTAACCAAAATTAGCACACTTATTATTTCTGATCAAGACATACAGGAATTGCCTTGGTAGGTCAAAGCAAATGAGAGTCATGTCTCTGAAGCAGTGGATTATATAATAATCAAAAAGAGACTGGCAGTGTTTCATGACTGCTGGAATATTTTGCCAGGAAAGTATGTCATCATAGTCTAAAACTGAAATTATCAAAAAAAAAAACCACCCACCAGAAATTGTGATTTTTTTTCAGATTTAAAAATGGAATTTTTTAATTAGAAGACTCTCCAGATGGCATTAAGGGACTGAGAAACAAGAAAAGTTTTAAATGGTTACTATTTTAAAGGATTTCTAACTCAATTTTAGCCAGCTCTGACACAGTCTGATTTCTTAGTACTGGCTAGATGTCTCACAAAATGTGATAAAATATTAAACAGCAATGTTGCCCTTCAAGAAAGATTTATTGATTGTTTATTATAGGTAATATCCACATATGCCACAAATGACTCACAACAAAACCCACTGTAAGTTATTGTCACATTATAATTTTTGTTCTATGAACTATAATGACTTGAAGTATAATGAAAATAATTGGTAGTTGACCATTTTAAGCAGTCCATAAAATAAGTGGCTTATAGGAATTGTACTTTCTGAAGAACTCTTTGATTACATCATTCCTACAATACTAACTAATTCTTATTGATTTCAAGTTCTCCTAGAGTTCCTAGAGGATAGGTACAGCCAGGATTTCTGTTCAATGGAGACTAGAATCTCTCTCTCTCTCTCTCTCTCTCTCTCTCTCTCTCTCTCTCTCTCTCTCTCT
>CABHPQ010001936.1:18522-43160 GCA_902168405.1 Peromyscus aztecus
TCTCTCTCTCTCTCTCTCTCTCTCTCTCTCTCTCTCTCTCTCTCTCTGTGTGTGTGTGTGTGTGTGTGTGTGTGTATTGTGTATGTGTGTATGTATGTGTGATATGCAATGTGCTGAGGGTGGAAACTAAGGCTTTGCGCATGGTAGGCAAACACAATGCCACTTATCTACAATCTAAGCTCTAGATCTGCAAGTGTGAAAATAAAGCTTATTATTCTTTATTTGTTAATTTTAATCAAAATTGGAGCCCACAGACATATTTTGAGAAACAAAGTATGAGATACTCAAGAGTACCTTAGCAATAATTACATCATCCAAAACCTAGAATAATTGCCTCTGACTCACAAACAACCTGACCTGTGTCATTTGGGACAAATGTATTAATGTAGTTGCACTCAACAAATTGCCTATGTCTATACTACACATATGGAATCATTATACATGATTAAAATATGTTAAGTACATTAAGTATTATTCATTGTCATAGTGATGCAATGCTTCAAATATCATAATACATTTTATTATATATATATATCAAGATGTTAAGATATTTGAATTAATAACTTTATGTGAGCCATTAAACCCAGAATGATTCTAAGCTGAGTCACTGGAAGAAATCACATTCGGCAACTGTAATTAAAAGCCAATCTTAAAGTAGGATTCATTCAGTTAGGCTTAAAGAAAGTAAACACAACCTGAAGTCAATGCAACACTATTTTATTTCTTCTATATGTGAAAGAGTTAACATATTCATTATGCTCAGTTTATAAACAAAGTACTGCAAAAAGAGGCAACTCAAGACTCATGAAGAAAATATCTTGGCTACTTGCATAGTTCTCCAAGCCTCTTTCACAGTGACTTCTTACATGCCTAGTAAGTTAGACAATGTGGACAAGAACAGATGATTTTTACTGTTCTATACAATGTAACACAACTGTCAGCATTATGAAATGAATTTCCTGGGCCTTTTCGTAGTTATAAAAACAAATACACAAAAAAATGTTTTAAATAGCTTACCTGAAACTCCTGTAGGGAGTGATTATCTCAAAAGACTGTTTCACAGCTCGATCTACTTGCTTTACATTTGCAACATTCATAGGAATTACAGTAATACCAAGTCCACTCTTAAAATCCTAGTATGGAGCAAAAATACAAAATCATTTTTGAAAACACAACCATAATGTCTTTCTTAATTCAGAAACTCCTAGAAACATTGCTACATGTGTGTGTGTGGAGTTAAACAGAGTCAACTAGAAAAGGAAAAGGCCAGCTCTTCTTGCAGTAGGCAGTCCTTTCCAGTACACGCTAACACTATGCTAGCCTAAGCATCACTGAGCAACAGAGCTAAGTTGCCAAGGTCAAGGATACATGTGCCTTGCTTTGAACAGTGGGCACTATATTTACATGTATCAAATCAACTAAAGAAACTAACAAATCAAGAACCTTTGTCATGTGCCAAACATTTATTTGCTAGGAAATCAAAAAGAGCTTTATGAAGTCAGCATAAATACCCTTAATATGAGAAGGTGGCAAACTGAGACTCAAAGAGATAGTTACAAGTGATATGCATCTAGCATTGGATGATGGAAAGGAACTAAATATGTAACTGTTGGTTTTTGCTTAATCTCGTTACATTGTCCCTGCTGTGGAAATGTGTTCCTCCTCATTTATATTCAAAGACATTGCTGTTTTATCAATTGTACAGGTTTACATTGCAAATATTCCAATCAGACTCTTAAAAACCTCCTCCAGGACTGGAGAGATGGCTCAGAGGTTAAGAGCACTGCTTGTTCTTCCAAAGGTCCTGAGTTCAATTCCCTGCAACCACATGGTGGCTCACAACCTTATGTAATGAGATCTGGTGCCCTCTTCTGGCTTGCAAGGATATGTGCAGACAGAACACTGTATACATAATAAATAAATCTTTAAAAAAAAAAAAAAACTCCTCCAGTGCCACTGTGATACGAAAACTACCCTTTGTTCACCATTGATAGGAACTGAGTCCACAGCGTCCCACTGAAAATTAAAAAATAGGAGGGCCCATCCTAAAAGCAACAATGTTGGCAATATGCTGCATAGTCCTATGGGCCTGGTAACTTAGCAATAAATATGCTCAAGATTTTGCACAATCGCCATCTCAAGAAAGGAATGAGCTGTGTAAATAGATTCAGATTAAATGTTCCTGGAGCTACTAAATTACGATAATAAAAACATAGCCATACTAAAGGAAAATCCAAAAATACTGTTCCATTTTCAATAAGAACACTTAACAAAGACAATTTAGAAAAACTAATAAGAAGAAAAAATAATTCAAATGCCTTTTTCTATTGTAACTGTTGCATGGGGAGGGAGAGTACTATGCATTTCTGTTACACATTGGCTATATATCCCATTTTTGATCTATATGATATAAAATGCTACATATGAGGACATACAGATACCTATTATAAGAAAACCTTTCACCCCTTACCTTTCAATACTGTCTAGCATTGTCATCTAGAAATAAAGAGGTCATTACAGAACATGGTGGAGAAGACACCTGGTCCTGTCCACATCTGTGCTTCTCTGCTCTCACCAGAGTTCACCTCTAAGAAGTCACTGTGTCTTAACTTTCCTATAGGTCTTTGTGGTTACAACTAATGCATTCTTAGTTGATAAAATTACAACAAAACAATTTTAGAACCAAATTTCCCATATGTATGAATGTATGTATGATGTTTGTACATATGTAGGTATTAAGAGCCATAAGTCATAATTGTGTAAAGGCATTTATTATCATTCATATGGGTTGGTATTTTTGGATGTATTTATTTGTGGTCTGGGCATGCATGTTTTTACACATGGAGGGAGGTCAGAGAAGGTTGCCAGGTTATCTGCTCTACCACTCTTCACCTTAGTCTCTTCAGGCAGGGTCTCTCACTGAACCTATAGACAAGCTGGTGTCATTGAAGCCCCAGCAATTTTCCTGTTGCCATTCTCCATGGTGCTGGAGTTACATTCACATGCATGGACATGCCTGGCTGGCGTCACAGGCACATGTGTGGGCATGCCTGGCTATCATATGAGCCCTAGGAGTCTAACACAGGTCTCCATGCTAGCACAGCAAGTGCTCCCACACACTGAGCCATCTCCCCAGCCCTATTTGTTATTTTTCAATGTGAAGGTTTATAGATAAAACCAGATAAATGATATATTTAGAAAATAAATCAATAAAATTGATTTTTCTGGTAGGATAATAAATGACTCACAGTGTTAGGGTAGAAAGGCAGAATTTGAGAATAAAGAATATAACATTATACTATAATCTCAAAAGTATTAAAAATAATGTAAAAGCAAAAACAAAATAAAACATTGACTACTGTGAAATAATTAGAATGGGAGTTGAGACATTTCCATTTTGTATAGTTAGCTTCGGATGACAAGGAGCATGCCAAGTGAAAAGGGACATCAAACTATTCTAAGCAGCCATGTTTTAATACTTTTCCACATATCAGCGCAGGGCTGACTTTATTTTGTAAATTAAAATACCAACTCCTAATTATCCATATAAATGTCCCTGTTGGATAATGCAACTGCTGGATAAACTCCCAAAGTTGTGTGCCTCGAAACTTAAGCCTTCTTTTATAAATGAGGAAGTAAGATGAGAATAGCCAAATGAGGCACCTGTCTAAACTTGATCGGGGGATAAACTCTAGATAAAGCAGTGTGCCTGCACTGAATGGCCTTCTAACAATTTTCCACAATGAGACTTTTGACAAGAGAAGGATATCAGGCCACTCCACAGCATTCTGTGAGGTGCGTGGCCTACAAGCATTGTGTGATACTAAGGGCAGAGGCTCATCATGCTTTGACCATCAGACTAGCAGATGGTGGGAATGACAACCTGTTACAGAAACTGATGAGACTCATCATGGTTCCCGCCTGGATGGATGGCCCCTCATCTCTACACACGAGTCATAAAATTGCTACATCTAAAGCTGTAACTCCTGGTAAAGTGAGGGTCAGCTCAGCACTCCAAATTTCTCCCCAGCAAGACAAAGATGATATTTTCTTATCCTGGAAAATTGTAACCCATTTATCAACTGTCTGCCATGGCCATATGGTTCTGAGTAATTAGAGGATGCACACAGCTCACTAGCACCAATTGACTGTAAAATACAGAGCACAGTCACAAAATAAATGTCAGCGCTCTTGAGAGTGATTAAATGTGAAACAACTGCATTTCTTATTAAGAACACTTTGGTGATATTTAGCCCCCCTTCAGACGATTAGAACACATCCAGACTGTGTCCCATTTCTGGGTATTTGACAAAATTTTTTGTGTCCATCTTGCACATCCTGAGCATTAACAGCATGAAAAAAAGTGCAGAACCATAAAAGTCTTTAATTAAGAAAGAAAACTCCAACCTAAGATTCTCAAAGTGCCACTGAATCTCAGAGCAAAACTGCTAACAGAATTTAGACAGCATTGAGTCTAGACTGTCTAGACACCAGGACCCAAACACTTCCCTCTGCCTTCTGTAGAGTGAAATACAGAATACAATCCAAGTATACAGAATTCCATTAAGACCAAATGAGCATAAGAACACAATAGAATTCAGTTACTATTTGCCCTGGGCTCTGGTCCTGTGTAGAGCTGAAAAAAACATCTTGCTGCAGCCATGCTTATTTAAATCACTGTCTAGGGTTCAGGAGTTTACAAATGGCTATGCGCTGCAATTGTCTGAAAGATTTTGAAGTGGGCAGCATGCATCCTACTATTTTTTCAAAGCAGGGAAACTCATTCTAGAAAAAGCTGTATTCATTTAGGACCTGAAGTATGCAAGAAATTTTACTAGGACATATATACTAGGACTTACAAAAGTATTAAACTACAAGGTACATGAAGCATATGGTCTAAGGAAAGATGACAGCAAGTTATAACATGCAGTGAAAGAGAAAGCTTGGTTGTAGGTTAAGTACCTCTACCAACTTACAATCAGACAGAAAATATGAGATTCGTGTTTATAAAAAGTTTTTTTTCAAAACAGGTGATATCAATCAAATGACACCACCAAGATGAACTAATGTTCAGACACATCTTCTTCAGCATCATTTTGAAGAGGAGCAAGTTCACATAGTTAAAAGAGGCTCAGAAGAATGTTCAGTTGCACTGAGTGCCAGTCTAGTTAACTATCATGAACCCTATCTCTTTTATCTATCACCTCCATCTGAAGCCAATGGAATGCAATACCTAAAGTTAAATTGCAAGAAAGTACTTACTCTAAAGTAACAAGCTGACATGATTTTTTTTTTTAAGTAAAATAAAATGTGAGTGTTAAATGTCCAAAGAGGAGTGGATGGGGGTGGGGTGGGGACAAGGTGGGGGGGTAAGTGGGAGAAGGGGAGGGAGGCAGAATTGTGGTTGGTATGTAAAATGGAAAAAACTTTTAAATAAAAAAAAAGAAAGAAATTAAATTATATGACTCAACGTAGGGGGACCAGGCTTGACCTGTCAAAGGGTTCTCGAATGGAAGAGTGAGGGGTTGTCAATAATATAGGAAGAAACATACATTGAGACAAAGAAAAAGAGATAAAAGACACAGGATAGCTTTGAAAGGGCTCTGGGTTAAGACCACAGACATCCGGAGTTTATTCCTGAGGAGCTTTTTATACATCAGCAAGGGGCGGGGCAAAAGACCTCCCCCTTTCAAGGTCAAGGTATAAAGTGCCAACAAGTGTAGAACCTTCAAAACATGTGGTAACAAAGCCTTTAGCCAAATCGTCCTATTATGCAGCCCTGCTCGGCAGAGCAAGCTCAGACTTTCTGACCTTGAGTAAGGCCTTACTAAGGAGCCTTTGGGCGGCACCACAACCCAGTGACTACAGTGTGATTGTGAGTTTTATTTTCAGTCTGAAAAATAAGTGAAAAGCAAAAGAAGCCAAACTTTCAAATCTTAAAAGGCTGTCAACGGAATAAAACTGGTAGAGGTGCTATATTATGAAAGGTAAAGGGCTAGGGAGGGCTTGTAGAGTAAGCAATGTTCTATATTTAATTTCTGTGGCCAACACAGAATTTCAGAAAGCAGGAAATTACCACTTGCAACAAGGATCACATGTGTTGCTTAGCAGACTCCAGATACTACAACTATATAAATACCTTGGCACTGACAGACTCAAGGAAGAAACCTGGCTAGATAAGCACTAGCAAGCTGCCTATCTAGACCTCAACCACATCATTTGTAAATAGAGTAACTCTACCTTAAAGTATTGTTATAAGAATTAAATGAAATAATATATGTTCAGACAACTCTTTCACTTAAAAGTTTTACAGGCAGAATTCGTTATTCATAAAATATTCCATTTCATTTGTAATCACAAAATTACTCTGTGCTAAATATTCAGAAAGAATTTATCACAAATATTGACCAAGATACAGAAATGAGTCATTTATACAAATTTATTCAATGAGAGTAATTCTGAATTGCTAAAACCATATGGCATCAGAGCAAAATGAAATGCTGATCCCCTAAAGAGAAAAATTAAAGCAGAGTTTGTTAACCCCAAATCTGCTGAAATCTCAACCTATTTTTAGAAATAGTGAATATTAGGTTTTCCCTGCCAGGAATTTAAGAACTTGGTGCTTAAACATTTGTTGAAAACAGATGTGGCATTGTGTGACATTGGCACCAGACTTCTAGGAAACACCAGATGCAGAGCTTGGCCAGAGAGAGAACCCAGAGAATGTGAGGTCACCACCTACATCCTGTGGCTTCATTCTGTGCCATACAAACCAAGCCTTCAGAGGCCTATTTAAATTCTATTAGTAGTCCATCACCATGCCAAAGCATCAAGGGACTTTACATTAGGAGGAAGAGGCTCTTGTTATATACTCTGATTTGAAGATATTTAATCAAATGAGTTTATGTAGTTAAAACCCCAGTGCCACAATCAGCATCAAATGGATGCCCAAACCCACCAAGCAAGACATCTGGTTGTAATGAACAGGCTAATATTAGCATGATATTTTAAAAACTCATCAGAAAGAGATGGGAGACTATCAGGGAATCATAACAAATGGAAGCCAAGGCCAGTTTTCCTAAATCTGTTTCATGACCATGTGTTGAAATTCTAATCAACAAAAATACCAGGAACAAATACAACACAATACAACTATTTCAAAGTATGACTATACTTGATTATTGCACTAGGTGTGGTGGTGTACACCTCCCAGTACATGGGAGGCTGAGGCAGGAGGACTGCTGCAAGTTTAAGTCCAGGCTGGGATACATAATGAGTTTGAGACGAACCACAACTGCTTAGTAAGGACTTGTCTCAAAAGACCACACACAGAGACAGAAAAATGCAGGACATTTCGACATACTGGGTTGTTATCTACATTTTTTCCAGGTAAATGGTTTAGAAAATAATAATGTATCAAGAAAACAGAGGACCTGTGTACTTTAAGCTTATTAAAAATGCTTTAGTTACATTATACACAAAATTTCTACATAATAACATTAACAAGAAATGAAATGTAACCAAATGATGAAAATAAGTCATGAAGTATAGTTTCTTAATTATATAAAGGGCTCGAAGGAATTGGGGAAAAAAAGATAATATACTACCAAAGAAGACAGAAAAATACAATGAGATTAATTTGAGCAAAATGTAAATGTAAAAGAAAAACTTTTTATAAAAAGACAAACTCTCAAGCCAAGGAGACAACTATAAATAAATGACAATTAATTCAATGACTTGATTCTAATTCAACAAGTTGATTCTACATGCTAACAGAGTAGAAGCTTCTTGCCTGGAACTCACAGTGAGAAATGAGACAATGAAAGCAATATGAGTTCTCACGAAGGCTTAGTAATACAAAAGCTCACAGCTCATTGAAGGCTAAGGGGCTGGAGAGATGGTTCAGTGGCTGAAGGCACTTGCAGCTCTTGCTGTGGACCTACTCAGGTTTGGTTCCCTGCACCCATGTAGTGGAGCTCACAAGTGTCTATAACACCAGTTCCAAGAGATCCAACATCCTCTTCTGGCTTCTTCCCTGATGTATACACATAGTCAAACTTAAACACACACACACACACACACACACACACACACACACACACACACTAAATAAATAAATAAATAAATAAATAAATAAATAAATAAATAAATGGATAAATAAATAAATCTTTAGATATTACTTTTCAGGAAAAATGTTAGTGATACCTATTACCCTCTAGGCCAGAGGTTTTCAACCTGTGGGTCATGAAACCATTGGCAAATCTCTATCTCCAAAAATATTTACACTTTGATTCATAATAGTAGCAAAATTATAGTAACAAAATTTTTATGGTTGAGGGTCACTAGAAATTGGGGAACTGCATTAAAGGGTCACAGTATTGAGAATGTTGAGAACCACTGCAGTAGACAGTATTTCATTTTTTAAAGATTTGTTTTATTTATGTGTGTGTGAGAAAGAAGTGTGAAGGGACAGAGAGAAAGGGGTGGTGGAATGAGTGTCACATGACTGCAGGCCAGAAGAGGGCACTGGATCCCCCTGGAGCTGGAGTTGTGCACTACCAGACTCGGCTTCTGGAAACCATCTCAGTCTCTCTAGAGCACATGGTCCTCTGGAAGAGAAGTACTTGCACTTAACTGCTGAGCCATCCTTCCAAACCC
Source organism: Peromyscus aztecus (assembly GCA_902168405.1). Lineage (NCBI taxonomy): Eukaryota > Metazoa > Chordata > Mammalia > Rodentia > Cricetidae > Peromyscus > Peromyscus aztecus. The sequence continues at coordinate 27,181 of CABHPQ010001936.1, forward strand.
CAGGAGGCGGCATTTTAAATGTAAAAGGCCCTTGATGAGAAGTGTCAGAGGAATTATGGGTTTGTCATCCTGTCTCTCTCTCTGTATGTATGTGTGACTGTGAACGCAGGCCTGGTCACCCCACAGTGAAGATGGTAAGCAAGGGGCCAACCTCGGCTGCCAGTCTTCCACTTTCTCCTGGTTTGAGACAAGGTCTTTTTACTGCATTTATGTTCCATACCAGGCTACTTATCTCACAGGTTTCCAAGGATTCTCCTGTCTTCATGTCCCATCTCCTTGTAGGAAAACTAGAATACTGATGCTCAGATTAAGTATTTCATTCTTACACACGTTCTGGGGTTTCAAACTACAGTTTTCTTGATTGCTTACCAAGAAGTTCTTTTGCCTACTGATTCATTTCCTCAGTTCTTAAAAAGACTGTAGGATTAAGTATTGAATTTACATCTACCCATGGGTTTGGGCAGACAGAGAGAGGGGGATATAGAGATGGAGAGAGACTGGAGAGGGGAGAGAAAGAGAACAAATTGACTTGAATTGATTGAGGGTAGAGTAAGAACAGGGAGATGCCTCAGTGGTTAAAAGTACGTGATATTCTGAGACCCGGAACACATGTTAAGTGCTAGCCTGCCTGTAACCCTGGTATTAGTGCTGGGAATATAGAGATGGGAGCTCCCCAGAGCAAGCTGGCTTGTGAGACAAGCCAAACTGGTAAGGCCTTGGCTCAACTAAGAAGCCCTATCTCAGTTCATAAAGTAGAAAGGAATGAGGAAGACTCTTAATGTCAACCTCTGGTCTCCTCATGCATTCCACACACCTTTTTAAACACACACACACACACACACACACACACACACACACACACACACCACATGTATGAACACATACACACCACACACATGAGAATGAAGGATAACAATGTTGCAAGACTCTCAGAAATTTCCTGGGGATATATGTTGCAGTGCTATTCCCACCACAAACTAGTTTCCAGACAGCAGAGGTCAGTCAGCTTTCCACAAAGGGAGCATGCCTCCATAAACCAGCCAGAAATAGAGAAGTGCCTGCTAAGTACTTCCTAAATAGACAGATGGATCTAGAAACATAATAATGACTACAGTATAACCTATACACATCCAGTTACAGAAGTTCTTTTACACAGAGTGGAAATGACAATATGAAAATACTTGCAGCGAAAAAATACACTGCAAGTATATAACACACAAGCAGGTGGAAAGAGTAGAAGAAAATGTGCAAAAATTGCAACAGAAAGGGCATTTGAGATGGAACTAAATATGGAAGGGGTAACATTTAATTTATGTGATGGGGGCAATGCACTGTTTTGCAACAGAGTATTTAGGCAAAGAATTTTAGTGTTGTTATCCAAGATGTTGTTTGCCTCTCTAACAAAGGTCCTCTCTAATTCTTCATCTCTTCCCCCTTTACTTCTTCATAGAGCCTAGCTGGAAAAAGAAAAAATTAAAAACGCCTCCGGCTATATTTAATTTAAGTCCTTACCAGTCTTTCTGCTAGGCAGCCTGAGAGCCCCTCTGGGTTTCAGCTCCAACAGTGTACTAATGAAGTAAAAGTACACAAAGCAAAGGAAGAAGGGAGCCTTTGAACTGAGCAGCCAGGAAACCAGGAGCCCATGTTCAACACAGGCTGATGTCTATTATTCACTGTGTTAATACCAGTCAGAGAACACAATGCAGATGAACGGCAAGTCTGCCAGAAGGCTCACACCACTGCTCTTAAGAATGAGAGGGAATTTCAAAAATCATAAGAGTTTGTGGCAAAAGTGAGTTCATGGTGAATTTAAGTGAGAAAATGCATGTTCTTGTCTCAGGACTACAGACAGGTTCAAGAACTAAAGAAAAGGATTGCCGATGATGTGCCTGCAGGCAGGCTGGCACTGTGAGAGCATCTTTGGAGACTGGAAGGAAAGCTCTGGAAACAACAATCTTCAAAGCAGAGTAACTTCTGGTCATACACAGTGAAAGAAACCCATGGGATCAAGCAAATGAAAACAATCTCAAATAGCTTTCTCGTTTTCTAAATTCTAATGATGCAACTGAAATTTTTTTAAACCCTTGGAAGAAGTCACTCTGTTCATACATTCTGTATTAAGTGAAAAGAATGAGGTAAGGCAACATTTCAAGAAAGGCTGTACATTTTAAACTCTTACACAAATTACTGACACTTCAGAAAGGGTGCAGTAATAAAGAGCAGGCTGCAGACTCTTTCAGAATTATGTACAATGTTCTATGAAGAATCCTTCAAATTCTGGAACTATACTACAATAATGACTTTCTTAATTTTTACTAAATGTTTGTTGATTCCTACATCACTGTATCACCGTTCAAAATGTTCAACTGAGCAAAGGTTATTCTAAAATAAGATTAATAGTAAGAAAAAAAAAAGATACCATCCAGTGGTGAATAAGTGAATGGAAGGCACATGGGTGAAGGAAGTTTTACACATTTTCCAGGATTTTCATTCCCCCTTTCGCTGGATGCCTATCACTTTGGAAGAAAAGTAAGAAGAAGAAAAAAAATCTGAGCAGCATTTCATAGGGTGTAGTTTGGGATTCACATACTACTGAACCAAATGTGGTACTTTCATGAATGCTCATCCAACACACATCCCAAAGGGTAAGTCCACTCATCTGGAATAGGCACAAAAATATGAAATTTCAACCAAGTAATGACTGCCTTGGAGACAGCGATCTTCCTCCCTGCATGATTATGACAGTAAAAGGGAATAACTGCATTACTAGAGATGGTTAGTTACAGCAGAACAGGAATAAAAACCCCAGGCTGCAACCTCCCAGGCCCATCGCATGTGGTCAGGATAAATGAGATTTCTCTGTAATGGCTAACCCTCACCTCTATCCACTGTGTTTACTCTCACTGGAATAATCAACAAATTAGTGAAACTATGTATTTATTGTTGGATAGAAAGTAGTAGAAGATAATTCTTGGGTTAAAGTGATGATATATGTCGATTTCTTTTTTAAGAAAAGTGCTATGAGATTGCATGTGCAATGACTTCACTGCTTATAAATAATAAAAACAATTATGTTTTGATATATAGCTATTATATAGATCCAACAAAAATTATGATATAAAAGTTCAAATATAGAAATCTCATACTTTTAAATGAATATGTTTGTTGTATAACCTTTGAAAATTAGTGGTGTGTGTGTGTATGTGTGTTTGTGTGCACATGCGTGTGTGTGTGTGTGTGTGTGTGTGTGTGTGTGTGTAAGTATCAAACTTATAGGATTTTTTGTTTTTGTTTTCGTTTTTTTTGTTTTTCGAGACAGCATTTCTCTGTGTAATCCTGACTCTCCTAGAACCTGCTCTGTAGACCAAGCTGACCTCGAACTCAAGAGATCCTCTTGCCTCTGCTTCTGCCTCTGCCTCCAAACTGCTGAGACTAAAGGTATGTGTTACCACCACCTGGCTCAAAAGCTTAGATTTTACGTTAAAATATATCCCCATCATTCAGTGCTTTCCTAAAACAGGACAATGGCTTCACTTGGGTGAAGAAGCCCTTTGTGTTGAGGAAAAAGATTATCCTATCTCAGCAGGCCACAAGATTCTTCCCATCACCTGCTTCCCTCTGAAATCAGCAGTAAACAGCTTTCCTTGGGAGAATAAGGAACTTGCCAAAATGGAAAGGCATTCAGAGCTGGAATGGCACTGTTGGGACCAAAACATGTATGGCTTGCTCAACTTATCTACTAGTCAAGTTGATTCTATGTAATATGATGCAAACACCACACACTCATACCCGTGCATGCGTACACACACAGACACAGACACACACACACACACACACACACACACACGTACACATACATACTCTAAATTATATTTTTAAAGATAAAGTATAAGCACCTCAATGTATAGGAGGAAAAAACTGAATAAGCGTACATTAAAAATACGTTTACTTATCTAAAGATGATGTGTACTCCAGCTTTACTGCTTTTAAAAAGTAATAATAATAATAATAATTTAGTCATTACTTGTGTAAATGGAAGTATTTATAGTTCGCTAATTTATTTGATGCCCTGTGTTTTGGACCTGTCCATATGCCTACCCATGGAATACAGCATTGAGACAGATACAGTGGCACATGACTGTAATTTCAACACTTGGGAGGTAGAGGCAGGAGGACCAAGACTTCAAGATCATCAGCTACAAGAGATGCTGTCTCAAAAAAAGCAAAGCAAACAAATAATCAGGCAGCAAAAGCACTGAGCTTATTACCTGTAACTGCTCTTGACTGGCATTTCACCCTTGCAAACAAAACTGCCCTGCTAGATAAGCATACACCTTTGAGAGTGCACAGCCTGATACAACATTAACTGAGTACATGCCCTGAAACCCCTAGGCAATGAAATTAGTCACAAAACTAATTCTTGCCTATTTCTAAAAGACAAGAATTCAGAAAAGATACTAACCAAGCCTTTAGTAAGAAGACAAGCATAGTGTTGGAAAATTCTAGTTTTAAATTAAGCTCGGCATGATGAAACTCTTAGCCCTGTGCAAACTATGTAAACCTCATTTTCCTCATCCTTAACTCACAGATGAGAGGATCTTCTTCCTATAATTATAGGAGAGATTAAAAATGAGTATTCATAAATTAATTAGCATAGTACCTGGCACTCAACCAGTGGCAAGCATTTTAGATTTTGCTTTCAAATACCATTACTAAAGCAATGATTTCATATTTAAAAAAAAAAAAGGTGTTTCTCCAAAAGGGTTAATAAAACACAAAAAACATATTACTGCTAGAAAAATAACACAAACTCAGATAATCTAGCTAATGTGAGCAATGAAACAAATAATAGGAATTGTATTGGGTCTGTGCAAGTAAAAAATGAATTCCTGAATTTGGCAGAGTAACTGCAATGCAGATACATGCAAATTATGAATTTTTAGCCTGAATTCCAATGAGAAAAGTTTTAATCACCTAAATTCAGAGACTTCATATACATTGTTAAGCTGTATGTCACTACTTTTTAGTAATATGCTAAACATTCACATTAGTAGTTTGCCCGTGTTACTCAATGATGTCTTCCACAACTAATTGGCTAAGGTATCCTCCCCCAAAAAATAATAATGAATACATTCAAACTGAAGTTTGAGACTGCCTCACCTAAGTGATATAGTTTCAGTTTGTAACTAATCCTTGTTTTGAGTTGATGACTGTGTTTGATAGGAAAGGAGTCCATGTCTATATCTTATTATAGTCCATTATAAAATGAATTCATATTAGATTAGACATTCAAAGTACACTCTTCAATCCTCAAATAAGAATTAATCACCTAAGGAGGAAGAATTTTCTTTTATATAAAAAAGTCTGAAATAGTAGAGAAAACTAAGTCTATAACTACAAAATCAAGTGTAAAGCTACTTGATTTTGTACACTACAAAACATTTAAAAAAAAACAGTTTAATTATCCACAAGCTTCCACAAAAAATTTAAACTGTCTCTTTAGTGTTTTCCTATTAACCAAATTCAATAACTTAACAGTTAAAGCCCATATACTTACGTATATGTGACATGTGTATATGGGTAGATGTTTGTATCTATATGGTTGTAAATATATATATACCTACACATCTCTATACCCACCTCTCTTTTAATGTGGCTCTACTACCAAAGCAGTTTCATGACAAATAGAATATCTGTTCAAAGAAAAATAAAGACAATAAAACCTGGTGTGGTGGACTCAAAAAGATATGTCCCCCACAGGCTCAGATTCTTGAATATTTGGTCTTTAGTTAGCAGCATTGATTAGGAGAGGTGTAGGAGGTGTGGCATTTATGGAAGAAGTATGTCATTGTGGTTGGGAGTTGGAGAGCTTTCATCCTTATAACTTTTAATTAACTCTCTCTGATTTGTGCTCATGGTTATGATTCAAGATAGGTGCTCTCAGCTTCCTATTCTCACTGCTATGCCTCCCTGCCATGATGGATTCTTGTGCTGATATTTTGTTTGTGCTCTAACAAATAAAGCTTGCCTGCAGATCAGAGTATGGGGCTAGCCACTAGTTACCCAGAGAACCCCGGTAGTGGTGGCACACACCTTTAATCCTAGCACTTGGCATCTCATACCTTGGATCCCAGTACTTGGGAGGCACATGCCTTTAATCCCAGCACTAGGGAGGTAGAGACAGGAAGTGATATGCCTGGGCAGAGAGAGGAATATAAGGTGGCAGGACACAGGAGCTCACCCTTTTCAGGCTGAGGAGTTATAGAGGCAAGAGGAAGCTGCAGCTTGCTCCTTTGTCCCTCTGAATTTTCAGTATTTACCCCAATATCTGGCTCTGTGTTTTTATTATTAAGACCAATTAGGATCCCTGCTACAGATTCTTATTTATTCTAGAACCTTGAGATGAAATCAATTCCTTCTTCCACAGTTTCCCTTGCTCATGGTGTTTTTATGTCAACAGAAAAGTAACTAATACACCTGGTTACTTGTTAATGTCTTCTAATTTTCTATCACAAAGATACAGACTTAGTCCCATTCAACAATATCTGTACTTATTCTCAATTATTCTCTGACAGCTATATTTTCTTCAACTAAGGTATACATTTCAACAATTCTTTCCAACAATGCTGCTTCCTCAGTCCATTAAAAAAAGGTGGCATGCAGCCTCCGGTCTGATGGAAATACTTTTCCGAAACAAAGCATTCAACCAGATTTTCTTTTTTTTTTTTGTTAGTGGAGTATTTAAAGCAACAGCAAGCCTATAAATAAAACTCAGGTAGCTCTCAAAAGCTAAACACAGTGGCTATCAGCAAAGAATAGTAATTACAATTAATGTAACAAAGCTCACCTGCTCATTTTTGCAAAGCCACACACTGTTTCCCTTTAATACAGTAAAGATTTTGGCTTTGTAGCCTCTCAATTCAAGATATCCACATTTCTCGGGTGCTGTAGCTGCTTGCAACTGTGAAGTAAGGGATGGTGACTTCAGTGCACTTAATAATATGCTGACCCAATCATTTCTCTCTTCTGAAATTAGAGGAGAAAATACATAAGACATATGGACATAGAAACATCAACAAGAGATCCTCTTGTTTTAAAGTAAGTATCATACAAATTCTTTACCACAACCACAGCCTAAATTCCATTGTCAGCAGAGGCAAGAGTTCAAATTTAACAGAACCAAAAGACTACGCAGATGCTCTGGAGCCAGCACAACGAGTTTCTTCTAGGATCATACAAGAAATGCCACATCTCTGGCTCTATTCCAACCCCAAAGGTGGCTCAGCATTTTTCAAAGAACTCCAGGAGACTTATAACCTTATCCATGTCTGAGAAACACTTTTAGATGATTAAGGGGATTGGGTTTTCTCTTTGCCATAGTTTTGCAATGAAATATTTCTATTAGGGTTCTGTTTTGAGCTTGTGGCCCTGCAGTTGGTGGTACTATTTTGGGAAGTTATGGAAAGTGAATGAGAGGGTCAGAGCTGGAAGAAGTAGCTATACAAAGAGTACTTCCTTTGAAGGCTATACCCATGGAAAAGTGCATTTATTCCTCTCAGATTTTTCTCTGTAAGTAGGTAGAGAAACTTCTATTTTACATACTCTTCTAGCCAGATCTTCCCAAGAACCAGAGGCTCAGTTGCCAGGTACTGTGTTCTCTGAAACCATGAGCCAATATAACTATTTTTACCTTAAGTTGTCTGTCAGGTTACTTTGTCAGAGCTACATTAAAATAATGAGTACAGAAGAAAACAGCATCAGTACTCAACTGGTGGATGAAATCAGGGAATAGTCAGAAAATAATGCTTTATAACTCAGGGGGAAAGTAAAACATGGTCTTCACACTCCCTCCATACAAGCCAAGTGACCTTCAATTATGTACCACATACTATATTGGGGACATAGAAATGTGATGTAGTCTCCAAAGAGCAATCAAGACAATAAGTCAAGTTAGATTTGAACAGATAATGGAGCACAGACTAGAATAAATGTCATACAAATGGTATCAAGTAATATATGAGTCCATTCAACTGAGGTAAGTGATTTGCTGAAGGTCACTGAGAAAGGTAGTACTAAAATTATAATAAAAATTATTTCAACTCCTACACAACTGCATTTGGCACCATAAAAAGGAGGGACATGTGATAGATCTTGAGAATGAGGAACAATGTGAAAAACCAAACTGAAGCCTGAAGGGCAGAGCAGGATTCTGAGCAAGGACAACACAAGAAAAAAGTATCAGGAACAAACATTGGTTCAGAGACTTCAAAAGGAGCATATTGATACTTCTGAACTCACAAGGAAATTATGAGAAATATAGACAGCCACTAGCTGCTTTGGACTATAGAAACCAAAGAAAAGCACTTCAGGATAATTAGTAAGGAGGAGACAGAATTGAGATGCCTATGTTTATGACCGGTAGGCCAACCTGGGAGCATGAAGTTCAGGAATAGGAATATAGAGATCAAGTATAATAAAAGAAAAATACATGAACATTCAAAGTGTCAGTGTATTAAAAAGAGTAAGACATAGTTCATTCATGGACATTAACCCAAAAATAAGCAGCCTGGAATAAAAAGGAATTTGATGTTATAAAATGACCATGAAAGACAATCTAGTTCACAGAACACTGACCATTTTCAGGACACTGGCATACCTCAGCAGACTAACAAAAACATGTGAGCAGAGACAACCTCTACAAGAAAAGACCCATAGATGTAGATAAATGCTAAATGTACAATGAGAAAAAAATGCACAAACCAGGAGTCAAACTATTGTTATAGCTCTCAAACCAAACAGGGGATGGATTATCAGGAACAAAGAAAAAATAAAACAGACTGAATCTCAAGTAGCAAAATTTTCCATAGAAAGGGTAACCAGAGCCAAACCATCAGATATAGGACTCCCTATTAGAGATTCCACCACTTCACTGTGGATTACAGTAAGTCTCCTTATGAGATACATTCATACTGAATTAAGGATGCAAAATTACTTCACAATAAATCTTAATTTCTAAATTATCACCGTTTGCACTCAACTGCTGAAGTACTAAAAAGAGTTCTATCAAAGATCGAAGCTAATATTTTTTGTGGTATTACATAATCCCCACAGATGTGTGTTTTCCTACATATCTGGATGAAGTACTTTTCAAGCACCCCAGTGCTAGTATACATCAAAAGCATTTCAGAATCTTCAATGTCAACAAGCAACAACTCCTCCAGCGTGACATCTTCAGCAACAGGTCCAGCCTACACTAGAGAAATGTGCTATTGTTTTGGTAAGCGTTTCCACCTTACTGTGGTTATTACTTGTGAATCTTGGTTTCACACAAAATGTTTCTGCCAAGTAAGGTAAAGAATGGTTGCTTCTCTGAATATTAATAAAATAGTTTCAAATGTAAATATAATGTAATGAAGTAAACCAAAGCTTTGTGGCTTTTAGGTCACAGTTAGCATATATCTCAGTTTCTCGGCAATTAATTTACAATTGGCAATTGCATCTTTTGTAATATTAGAGCAGTGCTAAAACAAATATATCTATCCCTAGGATTTTTTAGCTCCTGAGTCTTCAAATAGTAATGGGAAATAAATAATAAGAGATGAATGCCCTCTTTGGGGCTGAGAACTCATCTGTTATTTATTCTAAGCACCTTGAGGATTCATGTGTCTCCACATCACTACCATTCACTGCAAAGACAAGTTTCTTTAATGATAAAAGTAGTTTCTAAGGATATAGACATAAATATTTAGACTATAGTTTAGTGCCAAGGCTATTTAACTATATAACTGTAGTGAGGGTATATGACCTTCCCAGACATGGGGTTTAGACCAGTTTTACATTACCAGGCATGTATTCCTTAATATGGAGCAGCCATCAGTTTCATAACGCTCAAAGAACATTTCAGAAAAATGATAAGAATTTAAGAGGCAAAAAGCAGGGAGTGGGGGTGTAAGAGACTTGAAATGCTATCTTCTACACAAGACAGCCATTGCAAACGTGATTTCACTACACCTGCAGTTACCTGAACTGGGTCTGAACAAGACCGTCAATAGACTGAGGAAGGGTTCATGGAGCCCTACCCTTGACTGCTGAATTCTTGAAAACTGTTAGATTCTGGGAGAGAGACAGTCATCTTCAGTTGTACACAAAACTGATAGTCCACCAGGCTCCAATGGATATTTGGATACACATGGACACACAGATTGTCGTGATTAAAATCAGTGTGTCATAAAACAACACAGTGAAGACATGGATCTGGAAAGGGAACTTTCAGGAGGTGGGTGTAATAACAGGGCTGGGAAGAAACTAAGAAGGAGCAGGGAGTGAGAGTATAGAGAGTGCAATGTATGTGTGTATTCTTTTTATGCATGAAATTTGTTTGTTGACAATGTATATGAAATGGTCAACAAACAAATCATTCATTTAAAAAAAAACAAGAAATAACAGGAACATCCAGTTCACTAAACAGAGAGAAGCACTGAACAGATAATGCAAACAGAATAAAACAGATTGTAAGAGTCATTTGTCTTAGGCTGTGCAATATGTGCATCCTCAGATGAGGGAAACATGCTTTGACAATTTCTGAACCAAATAATTATTTTCCATTTGATAAATGGTTTGAGACAAGCTAGGTGCTATTGTAGCTGAGCCAGTGAACTACAGTTTTAAAAAAATGTGTGAAATTCTAGAAATAAACAATTCATAAGCTTTAAATTACATGCCATTCTTAGTAGTGTGTGAAAGCCTTAAGCCATCCCACCCACCCTGTTCTACTTCAAGACACAATCCTATCCTAGTGTATACAAGCCATTTGTATGAAATGTTCTTCCACAAGGCATGAAGTACGCATCTCAGGTAACAAATAAAACATCGTGGCTATGCAGTACCTGTATTCCCTAAGCTTTTATACTACTTAGTAATGGTGTTAAAATGAGCTCACATTGATACAGGGCAATTTGAAAGATGCCCAAGAGGGTCTGTGTAGTACTTCCAGTGAAAAAGCCATTTTTTGGATAGAGTGATCACATTAGTATAACTTTTACAAAAATATTTTGTCATTACTGTTCTGCTTGATCATAAGCTATTGCTGATCATCTTTTACTGTGTCTGACTTAAAAATTAAATTTTATCACATGTATGCATATATAGGAAAGAATTAGTGCATATGTTATTTGATACTGTACACAGTTTCAGACATTCCCTGGGTATTGGGGGTATATACCTCTAGTGGCTAATGGGAAAGATTACCATGTTGACTCCTTCAAAAAATAATGATCTGATTGTATCTCAATAGTAGCACTTTACTAAGTATCATTCCTTCCAAAATGTTCTCTATTATGGCTTCTCTCCATGAATGGCAACCCAAATTGGGGGTGGGGGTAAAAGTGGGGAAACAAAAGAATAAGTGGTTCTGCTATAATGTAGACAAAATAAAACAGCAATCTCTTCAGTCATTCTTAAATTAGTTTTTGTGGTTTTCAGAAACACCAAACAATCAGGAAAATTCAAAATGTCAACAAGAATATCACATTTCTCTGAGTTCAAAATTTAGCACAGATAAATCAGTAGTTACAAAGGATACCAGATAATTCATTAGCTACAAAGGATACCAGAGAATGTCATGCAGAGACATGCAAACAAGTACCACCAAAATAGCCATAAACTAACTCAACCTTCCCTATTCAGTTTGTTTTTGTTTCTTTTCTTTTTTCTCTTTAGACAGATCTTTCACTCTGTAGCCTAGGCTCACCTCTAACTTATAGTAGTCACCTTTCTCTGCCTCCTGAGTGCTAGACTTTCAAGCACCCATCATACCCAGTCAGGAACTTTACTTTTAATATGATCTGATCTACAAAAGCCCCTTCAGTGTAATCAGCCATCAACGTGAGAGCCATAAGTGTTGTCAAATTGATAACCACTACCTGTTATTTTACAGGGCTTATTCTGCACACCAGGAGCAGGACCATTCTCTCCTAGAGATTATATTCTACTGAGAAGGCATAAAAACACAGACATTCACTGGAGTACACTACACAGTGACAAGTGAATTGGGACAGCATAATGCATAGGATGGGGGCAACAAGAGAGTTACTTTAAATATAGTAATAGAAAAAGCCTCAGAAGAAAAGGACTGGTCAAGCAATGCCTAAAGCAATGAAGTAATGGAGCAAACAGAATGATGCCTGGAAGAAAACACTGCAGGATGGAGACCAGTGCATGCCGTGGTCCCAGGGCAACTGAGACTTGCAGATCCAGGTCCAAGAACCCCTTGTGGTTGAAAGGTAGCAAAGAAGGGAAGTTATGGAAGGAAGGAATGGAATAAGACCAAGACCAGATCAAGAGTCTAGAGGGCTTTGGGACATTATACACACTATGCTTTGCTCTCAGTAAGAAAGGAAGACAATGGGACCTTAGAAATGAGTTGATATGATCAGACTTCCTTACTGAATGCTTTTTCTGACAAAAAGGAATGATGACATGATCGTAGTGAATCAATGAGATGACTATCCCAGATGTAAGCAATTGCTTTGAGCTAAGAGGTGACACTGTAGGGATGAAGAACTAGTCAGCATCTAGTCTTAATTTCAAAGTCAAAATGACCAAGTGACAGGACTCAATAACCAATTAGATGATATATAATAAAAGAAGGAAAAGACTTAAGAAAAACAGTAAGAGCTCATGGCTTGAGGACAGGAGTCTTCCAATTCTGGTGATGAGGAAGAAGATTAGAAGAGAAGAAGGTTTAGTGGGAAGGGTAGAAACAGGAATTTGGACATCTGACATCTGAGATACTATTGAAGATCATGCTGAGATATCAAGTAGGAAGCTGAATATATGATTCTAGGATGCATGAAGAGGACTCGGGTGGTAATACACATTACAATCAGTCACTTCAACCCATAAGATCTTCAAAACCAAATCTGTGGCCTATAGTATTTTTTGCTTTGTTTAAATAAAATCACTTTATTCTAATAAGCTCACCAATAAAAGAATATCACACAGCTACAGAAGCCACCCAATTGCTTCAGAATGGCCATTCAAACTATAGAAAACTTCACAGAGATACAGAGTTTAAAACTGGGCAAATGTCTGAGTAGTAGACACCTTTATATTGAGTGTGTGTGTGTGTGTGTGTGTGTGTGTGTGTGTGTGCACGCGCACGCACATATGCCTGCCATGGTCTGAGTGTGGAGATCAGAGTACAATCTGAGTGTCAGTGTTTGCCTTCTATATTGTTTGTGACAGACTCCTATTTGTTGACAGAGTAGGTGCTCCGTGAATATTTGGGGGTTCTCCTTTTTCTGCTCCCCATTTTGCTGTAGCAGCACTGGAATTACAAACATGTTCCTGTACTCGGGATGGAACTCAGGTTCTCACCCTTGCACAGCAAGCGTTTTACCACTGAGCTATTTTCCCAACCCCAGTAGTATAATATGGTGATATTTTTTTTGTACTGAAATGTGATTTTATTTGTATGTTAATAAATAAAGTTGCCTGGGGGTCAGAGCTGATAGCAAGCCATAGCATAAGTCTGGCAGTGGTAGCACACACCCTTAATCCCAATCACATGACAGGCAGATCTTTGTGTGTTCAAGGATACCACCAGCATGGAGACACACGCCTTTAATCTCAATACCAACCATAGAAGACCTGGAGGTCTGTATAGATGGGCAGTGATGAGGAGGTCTTGTGGTTGGGTTTACAACCAATGAGAAGGTAGAACAGAAAGTCTATAAAAAGACAGATACACAGGAAGTAGTGTTCTTGCTGAGAGGAAGGATAGCAGCGGCAGTGAAGGGTAAGCTCAGCTCTCAGCTACTGCTCTGACCTCTTGGGCTTTTAACTCTGCAATTGGCTCTGTGTTTCTTATTTAATAAGACTGTTGTTCATCTACAGTATAATATTAATATTATTGGAATGGTGAAAAATAGATACATATTTATGCACTCTTTTGTTTAATGTTTACAAAAGACATTATTTGTAGTACAATATTTTTTAAAAGGAATTTGGAATCATAGCATGGTCCTAAAACATCTTTAAGAGATTTCAGTAACACTATGAAGCAATCAATGAAGCAGACAGTCACCATGAATGAGAATGAGGAGGGTGAAAAATGAAGAGTTAGGAAACATTTCATAATTTGCTTTGGACCATGTTGTAACTCCCCTAAGCAACTGGGGTATATTTCATATGGTAGATCTAACAAGCTGCTTTGAATTAAGAACATCTTGAGTATCAGACTCAGAACTATCTTGAAGAACTTTCTAGTGCCTAGAATTGAGTGACTGACTAGTCTATTTCCCATGGTCTACAATGTGCTCAGATAAACAGAAACATAGCATCTACAACTGACGACCAGGTTCTGAGAACAGTATTGGACAGGGAATGCCCCCATCAGAATCGTTAAGCTCTGTGCTAACCCTGAGAAGCAGGACCCCATAGCATCACCTGTCGGCAAATTTCTAATGCATAGCTATGGTTGGGGAGCATAATGCCATGAACTACACACCCATGCCAGTGTTTCTGCCCCAGAACAAGAGGAGTCAATAGGAAATTTCTCTCTGAGGAAGACAATTTTCAAAGCGATACTATTTTAATATAATTCACATTTATTTAAGAAAAGGGCAATATTTTTTTATGAAGCCCAGAACAATCAAAACATTAGATAGCGGGAATGTGAAAGATGCCAAACTGTAATGGTATTTTAGTTATGATTTGCCGAAGTGGCTATTTACACACAATGCTCTACAAACACTCCACTTAGTAGAGGCTAACAAGCACCTCGGGCTGACGTATAAATGAATGAGAGTGACTGTGTGCCACCAAGACTTCTGTGGTCAGATTTAGGCTGTAGGCCAGGTTAATGATCTCTGTTCTGGTGTTGCTTTCTTGTAATAACCAAGTCAACTCAAATAATCTGAGTCCTGTGTCCTAAGTGCGCAGTTTCTTCAGCAACCTGAGCTTACCCTCAACCTCTGAGAGTGAACTAGGGGTAACAGTCACAGTCTATATTGTTTTGGGATGTATCATCCTGCAGTATAGTTTCCATAGTACCATAAAATACTACGCAGACTACCAAAGGAGGGAAGCAATTAATAATCCCTACTCAGCTGTGACATCTATGAACCACAACAATGACAAAAAGTGGTAAGATATCCATAACGGTATATAGCAAATGGCAGTCACATGTTGATGGTAGTAACCAAGAGCCATCTAATCAGACTTAAGATCAGCTCAACAGGAGGGGACTAATGCTTGGTACTAGAAAGGTAGTCAGTTTTCCAGTGCTAATGATGTCATGAGTCTTAAGAGAATTATAGTGGTATTCTATTTGTACTGAAATGTGATTTTATTTGTATGTGGGACCTCTCCAGAAACAGAGAATTCTTACTACACTCTAAATTTTATCCTTATATCCACCCATAAGTGTAGTTACCACCCTTCATCAAAGCAGCTTCTCTTTATAGTAAATGGAGACTATCACAAAAAAAAAAAAAAAAAAACCTCAACTAGAAACAATCCAGAGAGATCAATGGAAGATGAAGAACCCAGCCATAATGGATACATCTACATAACAGCTCCTGTGTCTGTGGCTCCAGTAACATGGTAGAAGAGGGGGTAGGGAAGATTTTGAAGAGCCATAATACCAGGACATCTGTTGCTCTGATACGGTCTCTCCTAGAATTGTCTGCATAAACAATATCTGAACAATAGCAACACCAACAGACATATTACATGGAAGGGAGAAAATTCTCACAGGTCCATACCACTGGACAGGAACTACAGGCAACAGATGATTGATATGAAAGAGAATATTAGCCTCTTCCAGGGATGAGCACTCTAATTGGTTATCCAATAGAAAGTTGTTATCCCTGAAACCATATACACACAAACAATAAATATTCAGCAGGTTGTATTATAAATTACTGAATTTGTGTGTGTGTGTGTGTGTGTGTGTGTGTGTGTGTGTGTGTGTGTGT
>CABHPQ010001937.1:8495-57121 GCA_902168405.1 Peromyscus aztecus
CCTTGAACTCAGGGAGACCCGCCTGACTCTGCCTCCCGAGTACTGGGAATAAAGGCGTGCGCCACCACCGCCTCTATAACATCTTGATTTGGCTGCCTTGCTGTCTTAGCACCTCCCCCAGCTCTGTATGTCTCTGATCTAGCCCTCCAGGTCTGGCCCACTCCCCTGGCAGCAAGACAAGGCTACAGGGAGCCACAGCTCTGCTAGCCAGGAGGCTGCTGAGGTGGCTTTTTAATCCTCCAGCCGTGCCATCCTAGTGATTGCTTTTATTAGGAAATGTAATGAAAAAGACTATATGAAGCCCCTGCCAGAAAAAAAAAAAAAAAAAAAGCTAATAAGATTTTGCACCAAGTGTGGCGAGAAAAGAAAGGGGGGAAGAAGCACATTAGGAGTCAGATAATGAGATAAATGAAAGACCGCAGGGAAGATCATTTTTGCAGACTTGCTGGATGGTTGTAAAATTTTTAATTTGCTGAATTCTCTTTTTTTCATCGCCCCTGATTCTCCGCACCTCAGTCTTCTACAGGGTCTCTCTGATGCTCTGGATTCTCTCTCTCTCTCTCTCTCTCTCTCTCTCTCTCTCTCTCTCTCTCTCTCTCGTGTGTGTGTGTGTGTGTGTGTGTGTGTGTGTGTGTCTCCACTCCCACCGAGGACAGAACCTGCCTCATGACTTAAGTAGGAGGCTAGGGCTAGGACCCACCCAGTCACAGGACTCAAGAGGACAAAGACCTGCCCCCTTCCCCCAACAGAGCCCGCTGTGATTCAGCTAGTGTGGGGAGGGGGTGGAGAGGAATGGAACTGTGGAGGGAGGACAAGAGATCAAAGATCTGGGAAGTAAGGAGGAAGAGAAGGCCCCCGCTGCTCCCGCAAATCGATTCTCTACAATGCCTGCCTCCCCGTCTGTGCTCCAAGCTCCTGAGCAGAATGCTGCCTCCATGGGATGCCAGGCCTGAACAGAAGGGCCCAGGAGCACTGGGCAGACATGCAGGCCAGGCTGCCCGAACCGCTGGGCCTGATCTGTTCTACAGGGAGGTCCTGCATTCCCAGGACAGCCCCCACCCCCACCTGTCTCCAAAATCTCCACTCTCTTCTTACTTCAGTAGATTCCTGCCTCCTCCTCAGCACCTGGGGATTCTGGGATGTCTTTTCACTGCTGTGCCTAAGTCTCAGTTCTCAGCTGCAGCTGGCCAGACTGAGCATAGACCTGATGGGTAGCTTCCCTGATGGAGCAGGTTGGGGTACGGAAGTCTGTGAAATGAATAGCTCAGGATGGAGACGCATTACTGACTGTTAGGAAAATCACTCACTCTTCCATTCTTTGTACCTACCCAGTGGAGATAACCTGTTGTTTCCCTCTAAGAGAAGCTGTCTCCTCATGTTCTGCCTCCTGTGAATACACCACCAGTTCCCTAGAGGATAGACATGTCCTGTACCGGCCACCATAGGAGACAGAAAAGCCATACAAGTCAGGACAGGTTCACGAGGATGAGAGGGCCTGTTAGAAGCAAACAAACAACAAAACAAAACAAAAAACCCAAAACCAACAACAACAATCCCAGAGCTCAAGAGGTAGAGGAAGATCAGGAATTCAAGGTCATCCTCGGCTACTTACAAGTTTGAAGCCACTTTGAGCTAAAAGAGACGCTACCCCAAAAACAAAAAGATCTGGCCAAATCTGATACCTGTCAACAGAATTCGGGGAAGTCTCTAAAAACCTAAAGGAACGGGACTGTTTGGAGAAGTGTGATGGGGGGGGGGGGGGGGCAGCCAAGGCGGACAGAAGCAGAAGAGGCCAGGAAAGGGCTAGGTGGATCGGAATAGAAATGGAAGAGTGGGCCTCCCCAGAGAAGGAAGATGGAATAGTGTCAAGGTCAGCTGGGAAGAGAACGGCTACATGATTGTGGAAAGGCTATCGATCGCAGCTAATTACAGTCATACATGACGGCACAGGCACGTAGTCCCGCCCTTTCACGAAGCTGAGGCAGGAAGGTCTCTTGAGCCCAGGAGCTGGAGGCGGGGAGCTTGCATAACACAACAAGACCCTGCCTTTAGAAAAAACAAACAAACCAGAAAATATACATGGTGTAGCCTGTGTTCTGAGCACCGCTCTGGAGACCTGAAGATTTATTGAATTGTCACCCAGATCTTGGAATGTCACTGTGAGCATCTCCATTTTATACACAAGGACACTGAGGCATAGGAAGAGGCAGAGGAGAAGACCCTGGATGCCTTCCATTGTCTGGGCTTCTAACGTCTTCTCTCTTGTTCCCCGCAGCACAGGACAGAGGGGTGGCAGAGCACTGCAGCCTACTTGGCAGAGAAGCAGCATGTAGTTAAGAATGGGAATTTCCGCCGGAGTGCGATCAGCACCTAAGACCACTTGCTGCTTTTCCACTGGACTCAAGTACGGTTGGTTCCCAGAACCTACATGATAGCTCACAGCCCAGCCGTCTGTAACTCCAGTTCTGGGGGATCTGACACCCTCTTCTAGCCTCCATGGTGCACATACATACATACATGCAGGCAAAACCCTCACACACAAAGTAAAATCAATAAACTAAAAATGAAGATGTTTTAAAATGAACTTCCAGAGGCCCCCCTCTCAACCACCAAAGAGGTCTTGGCTAGGATCTAACTTAGTACTCAGGCCACCCCCTTGGAGAGACACAAAGAATGGCTGAAGCATGTAGGTAAAAACACAAACACAGCACTGTGCCCTGAGCCTGGACATGGCTTCTCTGCTTGCCGAGATGAAAGAAGCATCTTGGGTGCTTAGCAACCAGCCAGCCTCAACTTCCCACCCTCAGGAAATACTGGAGCAGGGTCCTCCCAAGAACCAGCTTCCTAAGGGCACACCATCCCGCAAACAGGCTCCCCAAAGCCCCAGCACACACAGCACAGCCCCCTCCCTGGAACTGCACCCCTCTAGCTCTGTCCTGCCAACCCCAGAAGTTCCCAGGCTCTGGGAGCAGTCCCTGGTGCTGAGGCTCCTTGAATTATTCCAGGAAGTATGTGTCACCACCCTCCTCCCCAGCCTTCTGCTCTCCCCCAAACCCCTGCTTTTCTCTTTCTGGAGAGGGCACAAATTAAGCAGAAAGGAAAATGTTGACAGTTCCCAGCCCTCCCTTGCTGGGGATAAAGAGAAGTACGTTAACGGTTGAAGCTTTAGGCGGATCAAACACAGTTTGTGAGATGCTTCAAATGTATTATTCATCTCACCAATGAGATGCAATCTTGGGCTTTCTTCCCCCACCCCCATCAAGAGGAAACCTCAGCTACCATGGAGATGCAGGGCTCCAGAGGGGAGAGGCACTTCCAGAAAGCCATCTCTCCATACAAAATCAACAAGTCTTTCTTATGACCATCTTGTTTCTCTAAACATTTCCAAATGACACGGGTCCACTTGCCAGAAAGCTAAAGGGGCTAAGGTTCAAGGCAAGACACAGAACTGGGTGTTCAGAATCAAAGAGAAGTCTGAATTTGACTTTGAGAGGGTGCAGCAGCTGGAGACATTGGTTCTAGAAGGTCTTCTACTGTGCCATATGAACTCGACCGGATGTGACTAAAAGGAGCCATTGAAGCCATGCCTTTAGCTCTGTGACATTAACTCATGGATATGGAACATTTAGGGGAAAGATCTAGATCTGTCCTGGCTACCTAACGCTTTGATTTTATAATTCAGACTCCGGGAGGCCCCTGCCCCTCCTGCTGAAAGATGCTATACCCCAGGTTCCATCAACTTCCCATTTGGTCACAAAGGCTCCCCTGGCACCTCCCCATGACTTAGAAAAAAAAATTGCCACTGGGCAGTGGTGGTGCATGCCTTTAATCCCAGCACTTGGGAGGCAGAGGCAGGTGGATCTTTGTGAGTTCAAGGCCAGCCTGGTCTACAGAGTGAGATCCAGGAAAGGCACAAAGCTACACAGAGAAACCCTGTCTCGAAAAATAAAGTAAAATAAGATAAAATAAAATAAGATAAGATAAGATAAAATAAAATAAAATAAAATAAAATTGTCCTGGGGCTGGGGCTGGGGCTCAGTGGTAGAGCACATGCAAGTCACTGGGTCTGATTTTCAGTATAAAGGAATAAACATGGGGCTGGAAAGATGACTCAGTGGTTAAGAGCACTGGCTGCTCTTCCAGAGGACCTGGGTTCAATTCCCAGCACTCACATGGCAGCTCACAATTGAATTGTCTATAACTCCAGTTCCAGGGGATCAGACACCCTCACACAGACATACATGCAGGCAAAACACATAAAATAATAAATAGTAAAATAATAAATAATGTGTCAGGGGAAAAGCAAACCAAGCAGTCTCTTGCTCCCATCTCAGCCTCCCTAACCTGACCCTTGGCCTGTAAGGAATGAGTCTGGTGGTGGGACTTGGGACAGGTGCTACTGGTTGAGCTAGAGAAGAGAACAACTTAGAAGGAGAGAAATTTGACACTATGGATCCAAAAACCTCACAAAGTATACATACACTTTATTTTTCTTTTCTTCCTTTAAACTAATGTTTTTAATAGTCCAGGCTGGCCTCAGACTTGCTATGATCCTCCTGCCTCAGGCTCCTGAGTGTTGAGATCACAAATGTGTGCCACTGCACTAGTCTACATGATTTTTTTTTTTTTTTTAAGCCAAGGCTTCACTACGTAGCCCTGGCTGGCCTCAAACTCCCAGAGATCAGCCTACCCCTGCCTCCCAAGTGCTGGGATTATAGGCTGTGCCACCACGCCCAGTTCCACAGACAGGCTCTTTTACCCAGTCATTCCATTGCTCAAAACACTCACAAAGAGGCCAGGTGTGGTGCATACACCTTTCAGCTCAGCACTCAGGAGGCAGAGGCAGGTGGATCTCTGGGAGTTCCAGGCCAGCCTGCTCCACACAGTGAGTTCCAGGCCAGTCAGCCAGGACTACATAATACTCTAAAATAAAACAAACCAAAAAAAAATTGTAAACATCTTAAGATCGCAATAATGAAGGATTAGTTTAATAGTAGCCTTCTGAAGCAATCGTTTAGAATCAAATATAGAAAAGTACCAGGAGGAAGAACCTTTTATGCTGAAAGGATTTCAAATAATACCAATGAAGCAGAGTTCCCCTTTAACGCCATCACTCTCCCCAAGGTACCCCACTTCCAGCCAGTTCGAATGTGTCCTCTCTGATCTTTGTTTCTGAAGAGTCATATTTAATGTAAACAAGTAATAAAGCTGGGTTATGCAAGCTTGTAGCCAATGTGAAGAGAAAAGGCTGGCTGATTAAACACCAAAATGTGCAGAGCACTCAGCTCTGAGTAGTGTGGCACATGTGATTTTTATTTTCTTCTGCAGGAATTATTGTATTTTCTACATGAACAGAAAAGAGAAACAATGCTATTTTTAAATATCATGAAACAAGCTATTGATGGCATCGGCTGCCTCTGAGGACTGGGAGAGGCTGTTTGCTGTGTGCTCTTTTATGCTTTTTGAATTGTGCACCTTGGGCACATATTACCTATTCCAAAAATGAATAGAAAAAATTTTTAAATTTAATATGGCAATAAAATAAAATGAGAGACCTGCTAGAAGACCTGTGAAGAGCGGCAAGCCCTGAGATGCGAATACTGCAGAAAATCGACGCTGTGGGTTACGGTTTCTGGATCTGCTCTGGATTCACCCCCATAGTGCCAGTCTCTTTCTCAGCAGGCAAGGAAATGAGGAAGGGTCTAAAATAAACCAGACTGCGGTCCAGAAATAACTTGATGCTAATTTGCGGCCCAGCCCTGGCAAGGGTTTCACTGAGTCCATTTCCACTCTCTTTCAAAGAACTTTTCATCTCCTTTGGTTTGCCCGTATATTCCTCAAGGCTACGTGTGCTGTCAGGGTCCTGGGGAGGAAAGGCTGAGACCAAAGACCTTGTCTAAAGGGCCTTTGTTTGAAGTCAGCCTGTAAGATCGGAGCTTGGAGCTTCCCAGGCCTCAGCCTCAGGCAGCAGTCCCCTCGTTATTTAGCTCTGGGTGGACTTGAACTCAAGATCCTCCATATGTTGGACTTGCACTATTACACCTGGCTGCCGACAACTATTTTTAGCTGTTGGTTTTGCTTGTTTTTCTGTTTGTCTGTTTTATGAAACAGGGTGCCTTATAGCCGAGGCTAGCCAGGAGAGCCTGCCCCTGCTGTCTCCACCTCCCAGGTGTTGGCGCAGGCCTGCATCACTATGCCCGGATCCTGACAGCGGTTTTCAATCAGCCATGTTGAGAGAATGAAATAAGACGTGAGTGTCTGAGTGAGGACACAGGCAGTCCACCAGCTGGGTGAAGTATTAATTCTCTCCCCTGGAAACCTACCCTCCACACATACACCTGCCAGTCACATCTTCCTAAGCGTCTCCATCTGCCTGTGCTGTAAAGGTGTTCCTCGGTCATACACAGCCTCCCCTGGCTGGGTTCCTTTATGGCACAATTTATTCCCATGTCATCTTATACCCCGTAGAAGGTCCTCAAAAACAATTTGCTGAATGAATACGCGAATGCTATTTATATAGCCATGATCTTTGTGGTTCCCACTGGGCTGCCTCTTGTTCCTGGCCCCATGGCTGCCAGAACCCACTCCAAGCTGACCCAGAGGAGGTGGAAGCTGACAGATTTGAAAGAGGCAGTTCGGAAGGGTGAAAAGTAGACGAGGCTGTGGCCCTGGCGTTCGGGAACCGTTTCTTTATCTCTACACGGCCATTACAGGAGGTCAGGCTGAAAACCCGAATGTGCACAGAGCCTGGAAAACAGCCGAGAAGGGAAACAAAGGACGGGCCAGGCAGTAGCTGGAGAGCAGGCACACTCCTTAAACGGCTCTGCCCTTCAGTGACCCCCAAGGTCATTACCAATTGACCACGGGTCAAGTGTGGCAAGAGTCTCTGGTTTTTCAAGAGAAGCCATAAATCTTTAGCTTTTATGAACAGGTCTAACTCAGATTCGTAGTTGGGCTACAGGCCCCACACCCCAGCTCCTTCTGATCCCCATGTCTTTGGGTCATCACTCAGGCAGCTCACCTGGGTGCCTCAACCCTGTGATTTCAGGACAGAAACTTAAAGGTTTCCCATGTGGGGAATTAACCTTTGATCGGCTTTATTTTTGTTTTGCAAAAACAGCGTCCTCATATATCCCAGGCTGGCCTCAAACTCTTGCATAGTCGGAGGATGACCTTGAACTTCTGATCCTCCTGCCTCCACCTCCGAGGTCCTGGGATTACAGATGTGATCCACCAAGCCCAGTTTTATGTGGTGGTGTGGCTAAAACACAGGGCTTCCTGCATGGCTTGAAAGCATTCTAGCAACTGGGCTACATTGCCTCCAACCCTGGGAATAATCCTTTAAATGGAGGGACCCCGGGTCTTGGTAGCTTGTCTTCTGGCCAAGTGCTACCTTGACCCCCAAAACTACAGCTTTAGGCAAACACAGGGGCCCTGGCTGCTGCCTTCCTCCATCCTCCAGTCCTCATTGGGCAGAAATGAGGGTGCAGAGAGGGTAATGGGCCCTTCACAGTCGTCCCTGTCAGGACGTCCAGGCCTAGAGGCAACTCCCTCACCTTCACACTGCCCCTGTGCAGGGCACCCACCAGTGACACAGCATCAACCATAAATTCCTGTCAGAGAAGCTGTCAGGGCTTGGGAAATAAATAATGATATTTAACATTTTGTAATAACAACAATTAACCAGTAAATAATGTCCTTTAAACTGCAAACGCTGGAGTAAATTAATTCTTCTAATGAGCTGTCAGGCAGGGAAGAAAAAAAGTACCGGTGTTCTTTGGTGCCACGCGGCTGCCGTGTGAGCAGCCGGGGGAAGCTCACCTTGGGCCCTGGGAGCTCATTACCGGGAGGCATGCCGGCAACGGATTGCGGGGAAGCAACCCGGCTTCTCCCGCACCCACGTGAGCACCAGGCCGCAGCCCCCTCCGCACCGCCGCTCTCTCGCTGAGCATCGGCGCATCCCGCCAGGTGCTGGTCCGGAGCGAGCAATGCATTTCAATTAGAGACGGCCCCCTCCTCCCTACCTCCCCTCTGGTCGCCTGGGCAGCGCTGTGATGAAGGGGGACAGGAGCTGGGGACATCGGAGGGGGGAAGCTCCGGGGTGCAGGTCTCCAGTCCTTGCTGCGTGACCTTGGAGAGGTTTCCAGCCCTCTCTGGGCTGAGATGTTGTAAATGGCAACATCTGAAGCTAATCAAACCAGCTGTGATTACTTCTGTGCGCCTGAGAAACCTGTGACCATAAAAAGACACCTGAGTAAGGCACTCTTTATGTACTGATTCCCAGTCATCGCCAAGATATACTGTCAGGTGACAAAGCAAGGCACAGAGGAGTGTGCAGGGACTGCTAAGGAGCGGCCGTGCATCCCTCTTTGCTGGCTGCACATCCAGATAGGAAAAGGGTAACACCACTGGCCCCCTGGGGAAGGAAGCTTCGCTGTCCAACCTCTATGCCCTTATTTTCAGAGCCATGTGCAGAAATTACCTATTTAAAAAAAAAAATACTGGAAGTTAGGAAAGACAAAGGCACGATCAGAGGTCATCTTGCCTCTCAGTAGCTTTCAGGATGTGAAAGCCACCAGGGGCCCTGCTGAACTATGACCCCACCAGAACCTCCGCGGGAAGCCAGTACAATGCATCTCCAATATCCTATCCTGACCATAAACTAATGAGGAAGTCCCTCCAGGGGCTAACCCTATTCCCTCCAGCTTCGATTTCAGTTTCTCTCTTCTTGTTCTGTACTGGGTGGGTGAAAGGGCTGCGAGATGACTTCTGCAGAACAGGAACGGAGAGCAGAGAGAAGGGAAGGAAGGGGAGGGAAGAAGAGGGGAGGGGAGAGCAAGCCAAGGGAAGTCCTAGCCCTCAGAAAGCACACAGGCCCAGGGCTTCATACCTGTGTGGTTTAGGTCACTCTGCATTTGCCGAGCCTCCCTCAGGAGCCCAACCCAGCCAATGCTCCCCAGGATGGACAGAAGATCCCTCCATATCTGAGACCTCCCCAGCCTTGACACTCACCCCACCCCAGAGCAAAAGACTGAGTGACCTCCCTATCACCAGGGTAGTTTCATGCAGCAGCCGAAGGACACACTAAATCCACAGTAGGCTGAGGGGGCTGGTGGCTGAGGCATTGCTGGAGTCAGGAAAGGCCCCACCCATGCTCTGAGGCAAGGCTGGTGACTGCTTTGGAGCTGGGCCTGTGAGGAACACCAAGCCCCCACAGACATCTGACCCCAACTGTTTTGTTTTCGTGGCCTCGCCTTCCCAGTGAGGTGAATCCTGATTTAAGACTTTCTTGCCAGTGCCTCATGCAAGGGACTATAATGCCAAGCTACTCAGTAAGTTCAAAACCTGCCTGGTCCACAAAGTGAGTTCAAGGCCAGCCTGGGATACTTAGTGAGACTCTTTTTTTTTTTTTTAATGCAAATGAGGGCACCGAGGAGATGGCTCACGGGGAAGTGAGGGGTGTTCAAGCAGGAGGTCCTGACTTTGGATCCCTAGTGTCCCCTGAAAAGTCTGGCACAATAGACCACCTGTAACTCCAGCATTGGAGGAGGAGGCTAGGCAGAGTTCTGGCGCTGCTGAGCAGCCAGACTAGCCAATCAGGGAGCTCCAAGTTCAGTGATGGATCAGTCTCAAGAAATATGATGGAGCCAGGCAGTGGTAGTGCACACTTTTAGTCCCAGCACTCGGGAGGCAGAGGCAGGCAGATCTCTGTGAGTTCAAGGCCAGCCTGGTCTACAGAGCGAGATCCAGGACAAGTACCAAAACTACACAGAGAAACCCTGTCTCAAAAAACCAATAAATAAATAAATAAACAGATAGATAGATAGATAGATAGATAGATAGATAGATAAAAGAAAATTACGATGGAGAGCAATAGAGGAAGACACCTTGCATCAAGTTCTACCCCTCCACCTTCCCACCCCCTACTACCTCCACCCCGTCACAGAAACACACACACACACACACACACACACACAAAGGGCTACGTAGCTAAGTATATATAGTCCAGTGCTCAGTGAGTGGGCACTTGCTTACCATGGGGGAGGCCCTGGGTTCTAGCCTTGCTACCACTAAAAGAAAAAGTTTGAGGCAGCCTAGGCTACTTAGCAAAGACCCTGTTCTCAAAATCTCAAGAGCAATGGATACAGTGGTACATGTCTTTTGATCTCAGCACTCAGGAGGCAGACCGAGAGATCTCTGTGAGTTCATGAGTTCAACGTCAGCCAGGGTTGCATAGTGAGTCTGACTCACAAAACAACAACAACAACAACCAACAACAACAACAAAACCCGAGAGTAGAGAATGTCGTTCAGTAGAAGTAGAGCACTTGCCTAAGTGTGTGCAAGACCCAGGGTTTGATCCTTTGCCCTCCAAAAGGATGTGTGTAAAATACACAGCCTAGTGTCCAGGCAAAAAGCAAGCACTCCCAAATCACTATCTCGGTGAGCTTTTGCCCTGCTGGACAAGCCCAGTTTCCAACACTGAGAGAGGTCACTGTGGTGGCTCCTGAGGTAGGCAGCATACCTCTGCAGTGCCTGCTTGGGAGGCAGCCCAGAAGAGCCTCCAGGCCTGCTTTTTTTTTTTTTTCACTCTGGATCGGGGAGGGGGCACTGGAGCTGAGGCCAGCAAAACAAAGTTCCCCGCTTTGGGTCTGAGCCAGCTGCTTCTGGACCTGGGGGCTCAAGAGTTTCAAAGTCACAAGCTCTTCAAGGTCACCTGGACCTCAATTCTGTTGGCCCCTTGGCCTGAGCCCTCCGAAGGTCTCCTGTGCCTGGGGGTGGAGCACCAGCTGTGCCCGGGGGTGGAGCACCAGCTGTACTGGGAGTGGAGCACCAGCTGGAAGAGGGGGATGCTCCTGTGTGCACAGGAAACTGAGTTTCAGCTGCATGGAAATTAAAACCAGCTTGCCCAGTGCTGAGCTACCACGATGCCTGCAATCAGATTGATTTCTTGGGCTTGTTGTGACGGCAGGGTTGCGATTGATTCGTCTGGGTGGCGGGGAGTTTATCTATTCGGAGCTGTCTGTCATTGATCTGGAAAAGCTTCTGAAACAGCCCAAATACCTCACAAGGCTGAGGTTACCACCAACCCCAGCTCAATATTAATTATAATAATGAACAGGCATGAAGAGGGTGGGTTCATTGCCTGCCCTGCAGGGCTGGCCTCTGTGAGGTTCTGTGTTTAATATTCATTTTAAATCAACAACATGCAAAGTGCTGCTGCTGGACATGCCTGGACGGAGAGAAGTCTGCGTGGGTGAGAACACCATCCTCTACTTCTACAGGACTGAGAAGACGCAAGCACTGCTGGGACAGGAAAGGTTTAGTGTAAACTTCAAGAGAGACTTCCTCGTGGACACACGATATTAATCCACTTAAAATCTTAGGTTGCTTCCGTTTGAGTCTGTTTCTTTGTATGTGTCTGCATGTGAGTAGAATGTGTATGAGGAGGGTAGAGGATAACCTTGGGTGTTGTTCATTGGGTTCTAGCCACCTTTATTTATTTATTTTTTTTTAAATATATCTTTAGAGACAGAGTCTCTCACTGGCACAAACCTTGTGGATTCAGCTAGGCTGGCCAGCCAGTGAGACCCAGATCCACCTTTCTCCATCTCTCCAGTGTCCTCCACTCCTGGTTTTCACATGGGCACAGGGATGGACCTTGGGTCCTCATGCTTGCATGGAAATCACTTTACCCCCTGGGCCATCTCCCCAGGCCCTGAGCCTGACTGCTCCTCTGTAAAGTGGCTTCTCAAAGTCGCTGCTCTGCATCAAAAATCTAGATCTGACAGCGCAGGACTAGAGGGCTCTTCTGGGCAGTATTCTGGTGCAGGGGGTAACAGAGGACCCCTACTTCTGCTCATAAACACCTGCCCTTCTCACCCTAGACACAGAGTAAGCGGGCAACCGATGGACTGAAGTGCAGGTTAATTCAATGAGTGTTGACTGAGTACTTGGTCCAAGCCTGCAGACATACTGGAGAAGCTATGGTGACCTGCTTTTGAGATGAAGTCTGGAGTGGCCATGGAGCTGGGCATCCCCCTCACTGGAGATCTCAGAAATGCCCTGCCCCTGGAGGATCTCTTGGAAGTTGCTCCTGGAGACATACCGGTGGATTGAGGATGGAGACAGGGAACAATTCCAAGGACCACCAGTCAAGAGGAGTCTGTGCAGCATATCGGTTCTGGAAAAGACTTCACCTTCCCCCAGCAGAAATGTGGTCAGACTCGGGGATCGTTTACAAGAAGCAGAGACTACCAGCTGACTCCCAGGACCCATCCCACAGAAGCCCAGCAGAAGTCACAGCAAGAAACACTGAAGTTAAAAATCAGTAAGGACTTCCTGGCTGAGGTCTGGACAGTGAAGGTAAGGCTAGATGGAGAGGCTTCCTGTCTGACTGACAGTCTGCCCTACTCTCTTCCCTGTGACACCCCCACCCCCTGTTCCTACAAAGCTCTCCTCTGTCCTCTAGCTTAGCCACTGCAGAGACCCCCACGACCAGCCCTAAGAGAAACATCAGAAGAAAGTTAATAGTGAAGTGCTGTGGCGGATCTAATTGATTTTTTTCCTATTGGTTCCCTAATATAGGCAACACTGTTCCTGCCGCTTTTCTGGGCTGGAGATTATGTCATAAATAAAGAGATTTGCTCCCTATTTCCATGTGCTTATCTTTAATAAGTTAAGAACTCAACAAGCTTTAGGAGGACTTGAAATAAGCAACGGATCCGGTGGTGGCTCCTGCTGTGGTGGCGGCAGCCGAAAGCTTTGCTGGAGGGAAGCAGGAGGCAGGTGACTGAGGCAAGCAGAGAATCTGCATTCTTTGGGCTGCACTGGGAATAGATCAGAAGAAGAAGAGGGAGTAAGAGGAAAAGCTGGGAGAGAGCCTAGGCAGATACGGCCGACTGGACAGGCAGGAGCTGTGGGGTTGTGGGTAAGGTGGGAATTAAGTGTGTGGGTTCAGAGGGGGCTAAAGCCCAGTTGGTAGGGCTTGTCTAGCATGCCTGAAGCCTTATCACCTCATCAGCCAGGCATGGCGATGGACATCTGCAATCCCAGAACTCCAGTGGCAGAGGCAGGACCATCAGAAGTCCTCAGCTAAATAGCAAGTTCCAGGTCAGGCCAGGATACGTGAAACCCTTATCTAAAAGAAAAGAAAAATAAAATAAAATAAATCTGAGACCCCAGAACTTGGGAGGCAGAGACAGATTGCTGAGTTCAAGACCAATCTGATCTACATAGGGAGTTCTAAGGCAGCCAAGTCTACATGTTTAAAAAAAAAAAAAAAAAGGAGAAACAAAATGTAATAATAGTAGTAGCAATAATAATAATAATAATAATAATAACAACAATAGAGTGTGTGGACTTAAATACTAACTCCATCATTGCATACTATCTATGTGACATTGGGCAAACCACTCATTCTCTGTGCTTCGTTATTTTAAAACAGAGAGCTTGTGAGATGGCTTAGCAGGTAAATGCACTTACCCCCAAGCCTGACAAGCCAAGTTTGATCCCCAGGATCTACATGGCAAAAGGAGAGAACCAACTTCCAAAAGTTGGTCTCTGACCTCTACACATGCACCATGCAGGCACATGAACATACACACACATACTAACTAAATAAATAAATGTAATCCATCCTCTTCGTCATCACTTAAAAACAGAGGCTGGCCATGGTGGCACACATCTGTAACCCTGTAATCCCAGTATTCAGGAGGCAAAGACTGGAAGATTGCTGCACGTTGGAGACCAGCCTGAGCTATAGAAACAGACCCTGTCTCAAAACAAAGCCTGGTCTACAGAGTGAGCTCCAAAGCTACACAGAGAAACCCTGTCTCGGAAAAAAAAAAAAAAAAAAAAGAAAGAAAGAAAGAAAAACAAAACAAAATAAACTCAACAACAAACAAACAAAAAGTAAAACAACTGTGGGGCTGGAGATCTAGCTCAGAGACATAGCACTTGCCTAATGTGAATGAGACCCTCTGTTAAATCCCCAGTACCACCAAAAAACAAAAGAACAATGATGGATAACAATAATAACACACATCTATTGGTCGTTATAGGGACTGGCTGTATAAAATGCTGAGGGCAGAGCCTGGTCCAGGATATTCAGAGAAACAATATTAGCTTGTCTGATGTTGGCCTTCAGTCAACCTTAACCATGATTGAGGCCCTGCCCCATGTCAGGCTCTAGCTTGGCCTTCTCAGCTTAGTGAGTCATGGATGCTCCTGAGCAGGGAGCACAGCCCCTGTGACTGGCCTAAGACAGGTAGCATAACAGGGTACTGCACCAGGGGGACCCAGAAAGGGGACAGTGACCCTTCTCGGGCAGGCAGCTTCCCGGTGGTCCTGTCCTGAGGCTCCCGGCTCTCCAGTTCTGGATGCCTCTCAGAGGAACTCCCACTTCCTGTGAGGTGACTGAAGCAAAAGTAAGGGCCTTCAAGACAGAGCTGACCTGCTGCAGACCCTCAAGCAGACTTCAAGACCATTCGCCCTGCTCTGATATGATGTTGTGCTGCCCCAGCAGTTTCCTTTCAGCCTAAGCAATACTATTTCTATTTTTCATTTTATAGTCAAGGACACTGAGGTCCAGAGGTGTGGGAATTGGCTCAAAGGCTTAAAGCAGGGAAGTAGCAGAGGCGGGATTTGAACCCTGCTCTAAACACTGTCCTCTGTCTTCACACAGCAATAGTGACCAGTGAGAAAGACACAGGTGATCGGGGTTGGAGAGATGACTCAAGTGTTTAAGAGCACCAGCTGCTCTTCCAGATGACAGACTTGATTCCTAGCACCCATAGGGTGACTCAGAACAGTCTGTAACTCCAGTTCCCGGGAATCTGATGCCCTCTTCTGGCCTCCATGGACAGCAGCTATGCAAGTGGTACAAAGATATACATGTAGGCAAAACACCCACATACATAAATAATTTTTTAAAAAAGTCAACCAATATCACCGACCTTAAATATATATATAATTATAAATCATAAAAATATATAATTAAATTTAAAAATTCAGGCTAAGGACAGAGGAAGTAGGGAATACAAAAAGCATTTAATGATTACCAACCATGTGTCATGTCCTCCTGTGGGTCTTCTCGCTGAATGCACACCTGGAAGGCTGGTGAGGAAATGGAGACTCAGAAGCATGCCTGATGCAGGCATAAGGCTGGGATCACTTGAACTCGGGCCTGTTCTTTTTTTTTTTTTTTTTTTTGGTTTTTCGAGACAGGGTTTCTCTGTGTAGCTTTGCGCCTCTCCTGGGACTCATTTGGTAGCCCAGGCTGGCCTCGAACTCACAGAGATCCGCCTGGCTCTGCCTCCCGAGTGCTGGGATTAAAGGCGTGCGCCGCCACCGCCCGGCCCGGGCCTGTTCTTACAGCCTCTGGGTGAACAGTGTCTCTTTCTCACAGGCTTTGTCCTCGGAAGTCACCCCTGTGGCCTCACTGAGGACGGATGGACAGAGTCTCCCTGCGTTGGTTTGGAAGCCCTGCTATTTCTGGAGGGAGAAGGATCTCTAACTCTTGGGTGTGTTATTTTATAGCCTCTTTTTTTCTCCAGGCATTGTCTGGACCTGCAGACTCTGTGGCTTTAAGGACCAATGACCTCACAATCGGTTGCCATAGAGACCATTGTGATGTCACAATCAGAGGACAAGTAGTTCAAGGAGAGGAGTCGGGGATGGGAATGCACAGCTCGAATTGAACACCGTTTGAGATTTGTGTCCTATATTCCTGCCCAGAAAATGAAGAGGCGGGAGGCAGGCCTGCAGCTGGCTCCTTAGGGACCTCGAGGGAAAATGAGCGCCTCTGACACTCCACCTGGGGTCTCATGGGGCGGCACTGTGCTGGCACTCAAAGAAAGGGTCCAGGAAAAGGAACAACAAGCCCATTCCCACGCTGGGGGGCTGTAGGAAATGGGATACTTCTACAGCAGGAACGTTAGGGTTAGACACCTGGAGGATCTGTAGCTAGTCAATCTCCCTGAAAGGGATATGTACCCTAGCCTCTGATTGCAAGGTCCAAGGGAGACGCTGCATCTCAATGACCCCCAGAGCCTTGTAGAGACAGTGATGTTGTACCACAGCGTGTTAGGACTCCATCTTCTGACCGAGGCTGGAGAGCTCCTTGAGGACTCTGGTCCTGGCATACACAAAGTGTTCAACAAAGGCTTCCTCATTCTGTAGACAAGTGATTGAGAATAATGAATGGCCAGGGTCTGTAGTGAAGGATAAATCGAGAGACAGGCGGAGAGGCCTGTGGGGAACCTAGAGGCCACACAAGCTTTGGCCACACAAGAGAATGGCTCCTCATTCTCTGCCACATAGCCACATCTCCATTTTGCATTTAGCCAGATGCTTCTGAGTGTTGTCTCTGAGGATATGGAGCACTTGAAGGCTGCTCTGGATCCCAGCTAAGTGCTGGCCATTTAATTGAATATCTGCTGGCTGAATTATAGAACCAACCATCCCTACTGGTTCCAAGCAGCTACCCCCCCAGACCCTGCTCCTGGGTGACCCTCTAGGCCTAGGCCCCTACAGATGAACTCTGGGCAGAAGCCCGGGGCCCAGAGAACCTGGGACCCCTCTGCCACCTGCTCCACAAAGGCCCACTGACACGTGCCTTTCTTCCTAACCTTCACAGTATAGCACAACTATACCATTAAGTAGCTGTGAATCACCAAGTCTCCTGGGGCCTCAATGTCCCTATCTGTACAATGGAGACAATGACAGCTTTGTGCCTGCCTCATAGGATTGTTATGAAGGTGTTGTTAAATCCCCTAGTTTAATGCCCTCAAACAGCAAATGATAAATGGAGCTATTATTATTTTTAAAGGTAAAGAAGAAGAAGAAGAAGAAAAAAACCCACTGAACTCAGGGCCTGACTCCCTTTAAATGGAGAATAGACAGATCCATTGTGAATTTGCTTTCAATGCATGTGGCAATCTTTTTAAAGAGGAAATACTTCAGGCCTTTCTGTAAAATGTGAATCAGCTACAAGCCCATGCCTTCTACAATTGCAAAGCCTCATAGAAGGGTTTGTTCCAAAGGGGAATATGATTATTCTCTCATATTGTTCAAACCAAGCCCCCAGTCCTGCCTGAGCCATAAGGAGAACAAACACTCCTTTGCCTTCACGTTGGCCCAGGCTGGGCAGCTATCAGAGACGGTGGTATGAGGTCAGGTGTAAGGTCAACCTGGATGGGCTGTTTGTTCACACCAACCCTCTCCTGCCTTGTATCAGCAGAAGTGAATGGCGCTGGCCCCAGGGGTCATTCCAGCCGCAATCCCCTCCCCGGAGAGAGAACTGTAGTTGGGAGGATGCTTTGAGACAGGGTCTCATATAGCCCAGACCGACCCCAAGCTGGATAGATAGTTGAGGGTGACCTTGAACTTCTGATCTTCCCACCTCTACCATCTGAGGGCTGGCTGGGATTATAGGCATGAATCGTCATGCCCAGCTTATGTAGTGCTGGGCATCGAACCCAGGGATTCACGCATGCTAGGCAAACACTCCGCCAACCGAGCCACTTTCCTATCTCAGAACTCAGATGTTTTGGGAGGGTGTTTCAGCCAACTGGCAAGCCTGACTCTCGGGCCACCATCTCCAGATCACCGTGGAATCCCTGGTGCCCACTGACCTAGGAAGTCTAAATGGTGTGCCTAAGGCCTCTTCCACCTTCTCCAGAGCTTAACCCACCAGGTGACCCATTTCCTTACCACTTGGCCAACAACCTGGTGCTGAGTCCCCAGCCCCTGAGCAGCACCGTAAACCCAATGCCTCTGGCGGATATGTTTTATGTCAGTTCAGGCACCGGGACAACTGAGTTCAGAGGATTTTATTTCCAGAGCCTTCTATATTTCTCTGAGATTATCACCTGTCTTTGCTCCCTCCCTCTCTTGGTTATTATCCTTGGACACTTTCCAAGCCAAGCTGCTTTGATTGCTTGGGGAGACGAAGGCCCCCAGCATCCTCCATGGTGTCTCTGGGTCTGGCAAGGGTGCCCTTGGGGACCATTTCTTCTTCCTTCAGCATAACTCTGCAACCAGCCACAGTATAGGTGGCCTTGGCTTTTAGGAGTTGGTTTGCCTAAGAGACTTTCCGTGTGTCAGGGAACATGGAGGGGGGAGTGGAAGTGGAGGCCTCTGTCTCCGAGGTTGGGGAGGGCTATGTGAAGAGTAAGCCCCGGGGTACAGAGGGGAGGGAGAAGGCCAGCTGTTCTCTTTCTTACACCGTGCCAACCTAGCCTGACACCAAATTAATAGCATTCAAATGAGATGCAAAGCATTATGCAAATATTGAGGAGAAGGCCACTCTTACCCGAGCCTCTGGGTTGTTGGAAGGCCAGTGCCTGGAGCCCTTTCATGGAGGACCCCATGGGCTCTCTTCAACTTCAATCCTCATACCTCAGTACCAGCTTGTGCACAGGACCAAAGAGACTGGCCAGGAACTCAAATTGGCTTTGCCTCCCAAGCACTCAGCGTCCCTTCCCATCTAAAACAACCCGCAGGCAGCTATGAAGGTAGCATAACCTCCCTGGGTCCCAGTTCCCCACTCATCAGCATGTATGCAAACTAGATGCAAGGTTTTTGCATCTATTTAACTGTCCATTAAAATAGCCCCATGCCCGTCACCTCTGCACAGGCCCAGGCTTCCAAATTGCCAACCCCTGCTGCCTGCAAAAGCCATGTGTTTCCTGAGCCTGGTAATTGCTGTGGTGTTTGTTGAGCTGTATTTGCATTTGATTGTCATTTAACTTTCTATCTTTCTCCTTCAATCAAACCGGGGGTGGGGAGGTGGGGGGCGAGGGGGAGGAGAATTGGGCTTCTACAATTGATTCTTCGTTTTAGTTTCAGCCCCGTCGTCGCCATCGTGGTTTCAAAGAGCTTCATTTATTAGTGCCACAGGCTTGAACCCTGGGACTTCTCCCTCCACAGGGTGGGGGAGGGCCTCCTCCCACCCATCCCAGGACTCCTGGGTGCAAACAATTTAGCCAACAGGATGGATCTCAAGTCCTATCTCCAGTCTGCATGTTCCAGCACCTTCCTCATTTCTGCCCAGCTAGTGGCATTAAACATTTATGGCGCTGTGGAGGATCAAAGGCCTCGGCTGGGGGTGGTGGGCAGACTGGAGGCCTGAGTTTGGAGATGGAAAGTAGTTCACATCAAACTGCTTTCTGCTGCTGTCTCCGTGCACCCAAGGCTCTTGCCACAGTGATCTGGTCCCATTCCTGGAGTGGGAGCGAATGCTCAGAGCCAGGACCCTTGGCTGATTGACTTTGAGTAACCCAGGAAACCAGGCTTGACATCCCTGGCAGTACCAGAAGCCACTGAGTCTGTGGACTTACTCCAAGAAGATGGTGGCGGTGAATAGAAAGCTGTGCCCATACAGGCCCTGAGATAAAGTCGCAGCCCCCTTCCCCTGCCCCCCTAAAACCCTTTTAAACCCCTTTGGATGCTCTCTTTGCTTTGAAAGCTGTTTTGGAGAAGAATGGATTTGGATTTTTTTTTTCCCCCTCTTCTTGATCAGAAAGCAAGTGTCATCCCAGCAGAGACTTCAAAACAAGTCACCAATATGCCTGTGACCCCCATGAGCTGACAGGCTGTTTAGAATTGGAGAAGTGAGGCTGGCTTCCCCAGGGAAGTGATTAGAGACCCACTCCTGTCTGGGCAGTGGCTAGGAGCCCCCTCTCTGGCTTTCAACCCTAATCTGTAGTAATCTTCCTTCTGGGTTAGCAGTGCCTGGAACCCACCCAAATGATGCCAGACCGATATGTTTTAGTTTGTATACCTTCATAATGAAGCAACCCCTTCAAGGTAGCCACCAAGAACAACCTGTCACTCAGATGACTGAAACAAAAACAAAAACAAAAACAAAACCTCCTACAGCCCAGCCACAGATGACTCCAGTCCTTCCTCACACTTTTCCTGTGGGGGCTCAGCTTTGTTGAACCAGTCTCCTTCCTGACCTCAGCTATCTGGCAGTTTCCATCACGTTGCTGGCTACATAAGCCACACCCCCACGCTGTCTTCCCTCCTCCAGTCACTGAAACATGGGCAGATTCAACTTGGTTTCACCATCTGCTGTGGGAAACCCTCACTGACTTAAAGCAATGCCCCTGTCTCACAGCTTTCATATGGCATCAGTGGCCTGCCCCAGGCTTTAGACACCCCCATGTAGTCACAACATTCACTGAACATCTAGGATATGCTGGTCACTGTGCTAGGTTTGAGTAGAGAGCACACAGGTCATTTAGTCAGTCACCAAGTCCACAACTAGTAAAAACAAAACAGGTAATTTAGTGATCAGATTACACAGGAGAAATCAGAATCTCTGAAAGCAAACACAGGAAAAGGGCTTTGCAGGTCATCCTAGGTTGCTGTGTGTGTGTGTGTGTGTGTGTGTGTGTGTGTGTGTACAGAAACCAAAGGATAACTTACAGGAATTGGTTCTCTAGTCATCAGGCTTGACAGCAAGTGCCTTTACCCACTGAGCCAGCTCACTGGTCCATGCCACTCTCC
This sequence comes from Peromyscus aztecus, assembly GCA_902168405.1. Classification (NCBI taxonomy): domain Eukaryota; kingdom Metazoa; phylum Chordata; class Mammalia; order Rodentia; family Cricetidae; genus Peromyscus; species Peromyscus aztecus. Next base: position 29,012 of record CABHPQ010001937.1, read on the forward strand.
AATGTGTATATGAATTGAGTAAACTTTCAAACTGTAAGCCTTGAATATGGATGAATGTCCCCTTGGGTATTTTATTGTCCTCGGTTATGGGTAATACCAAGCTCTAGGAAGAATGGGCCCTTTGAAAAGCATGAGAAGAGATGCTTACCAAAAATTCTACTGCTTCTTAGCTTGGTCCAGGCTCTGCCTCAACCTTGTGTGGAGCCCGTTCCACAGAAGCCAGACTTACCAGATCTTTAGTAAAGAGTGCAAGCTTTGTTGTTATTCCAATCATGCAGCACAGACCCATCCTCTGGGTTCAGGGGAGAGTGCTGTATTCTGGGACTGTAGTCTCCAATGGACCACTCTTGAGTGCTCGGGCAGTTGGGAAGGTCATGTTGTAGGTTTCCAGAGAGCATGCTTGCCTTCCTTCTTGTAGGTAGTGCCCAGTCCAGGCACAGTTGAGTAAGACCACCAGCAGCCTTTAAGTCACTATGAACCTTCCTGATGTATGCGGTTTAACCTGCATTATGGCTCGCCCCCATCTCCCAGAGCTGTGTGGTCCTGAGGGACCCAGGGACATGGGAAACACTCAGGAAAACCTATAAGGAAGAAAGACAGAATCTCATGACCCCTGCCCGTTTCCAGACTTCAGACAGGCATTTCTGTGCCTGTTCCCCGATTCCGTCAGTAATTCTTGTTCTCCCTCCACCCCTCTTTCCTGGCTTCTCCTCACTTAGGCTCCTTTCATCAAAGGCCTCCTTCCTCCCAGCCTTCTACTATTCTCCTCTTTTTTCTTCTCTTCTTCAAACAACTGTCCAAAAATCCTCTCCTAGCATCTTCCCCAGGTAATTCCACATGCCACCTGCTGCCTGGGACTCTTTATAACAGGCAAAGTGGCTCCCCAGAGCCCACAAAAGGATCTACAGAGAACCAAAGGAGCAGAGCTGGAAGACCATAAGGACCAAAAGACTCTCTGGGGACTGAAACTTCCGTCAGAAGTCACCCACTTCCAGGATGAGACAGAGGAAACGTGGTGACCAATGATTGGGTTCCTCTACAGATTCTAACATCAGTCGCATGGCGGTGTCTTTTGCATCCATTGAAGCTCCCCTAGCAAGCCTAACCACGGTCCCTTGGGTCTTAATAGCAGGCTCAAGTTCTGTACAATTATGGCTAGCCTGCTGTTGGCCTGTGGCTTACGGAGGCTCCTCAGATCACCAAGAGTCACAGAGTCTCATTTGTCCATACTATTGAATGGCATAGCCTCTTGGCTACTGTCCCTCCTTTCAACTTTCCCTCCATCTGAAACAACCCTAGAGGACTTCTCCAAACAACTGTCCAAAAATCCTCTCCTAGCATCTTCCCCAGGTAATCCCACATGCCACCTGCTGCCTGGGGTTCTTTATAACAGGCAAGGTGGCTCAGTGGTAGAGCGCCTTTTTATCAAGTATGAGATCATGTGGGAGGCCCTGGTTCCTCGCACTGGGGGGAAAAAAAATTAAATGAAAATGTAAAACTAAAACAGCCATAAAGACCCCTGATGCTCATGTTTACCCCATTTTCTCCATCAGTTCCAAGACCTGAGCTGGTACTGGCATAAAAGATCTGTGTCACTCACTGTGGCTGTTCTGGTCCCACAGAAGGGATAGAAGTAGCAGGATCTAGAAATCCAGGACTGCATGGGGGACCAGGGTGCCTTCAGCACCCCACAGCCTGACCCAGGCTGTCTCCTACCAAGTGGAGAATGTCTCCCCAGGACACAAGTGCCACTGGCTTTTAACTATAATATCAGGATAATTAAGCTTTTCTGTGAGCACAGTTTGCTGCTGATGCAGCTGCCTGGAGCCCTGGCATTTATTGAGCGCAAAGTAATAATTTATTGTCCTTTGTACACTCAAAAGCCGTCTTCATTATCGGCCCAGGATGGAGCTGCCACAAGGGCAGGCGGGCCTCACCAGCTGCCTCACTGGTGTGCATCTTCCCTGGTCACCCTCGGAGCCTTCAGGTACCAGGATGGGGTGGAAAAAGGTGGGTAGGGGGTTGTTCTCTTTAATGGAGAATCCGATTAGAACCTAATACGTTGGGAGGCTGCTAACTCGGGAGAGGGTGGCAAGCTTCGCTGGGCGTGGGCAGCTCGGGAAGGCGGGGGCTGTGTGCCACATTAGCAGGGCAGTCCTTTCCCCAGGGCTGGCGTGGCTCGGAAGCCTGTGCTCTTGCCTCCGGGTCCTCTGCGCCTTTGCTTGAGACTTTACGGTAAGCCGCTCCTCCCGCGCCCCCGCCCCCAGCCCCGCGCGGCGATCCCCGGCGCCGACGCCAGGCGCTGGCCGTGGTGCTGATTCTGTCAGGCGCTGGCGGCGGCGGCGGCGGCGGCCCCGCTGCTCTCCCGGGGACCGACTCTGCTCCCCCCGCGCCCACGCCTCTCCGAGTCCCCAGTCCCCCTGCCGCGGCCCCGACCCGGGGCGCGGCCGCAAGCAGCACCATGCGCCCAGCAGCCCTGCTGCTCCTGCCCTCGCTGTTGGCGCTCTTGGCTCACGGTAAGGGACCCCGGCGTCCGGCCACAGGACGGGGGCGGGCGCGGACTCCCAGGGGTAGGAAAGCAGGACCATCCCAGCGCCTCGCTCTGCGCGTCTTGTTGTCCCTCCCAAGCACCATGTCCCGCCGGCTGCGCTGTCCCCGGCGCCGACCCAGCCGGGCGGGGCGCGGGCTCCACCGGCGGGAAGCTGCCTCGGCTCCCGCCATTCGCTCCCGGCCGAGACCTCGCCTTTAATCATCTCCCCGGATCTAATGGGATTTCTCTGCTGCAATTCATCACGCCACCCCCTCCCCGCACACACACGCTCACCCGCGTGCTACCTCGCTCCACTCCAGGCGTCTAGGGGCGCCAGGGCACGTTGCGAGGGTGGGGAGGTCCGGGAGATCGCGGTGCGGGTGCGGAGTCCGGACCGTCCACGGCCCGCCGTTCTGCTTCCCTTGCCGCTCTCCAAACTTCGCTCGACTTTGCTGCTGAGTCTGTGTCCCCTCGCATCCTCACTGCAGAGGAACCGGGTAGGGTGATGGCGGGACCCGGGATTAGGACATCTCTCACCTCTCTTCGCCTTGGCACTGTCATGTCAGAATTGGAACCTATTGCACAAGTCTGGGGAGACATTCGGGGGCCCTAGGAGACTTCTGTACATCCCCTCGCTCTTTGCTGGGCTGCAGCGACTGAGGTCCTGAGACTGGCTGTCCTCCCCGAAATTCTTTTATTGCACATACACACGCACACATGCACATGCCCGGAGTGCTGCCTCCCTCTGAGTCTGCCTTCCTGCAGGGGCCTATCGACCCCAGAGCGGCAGACTAGTTGGCGGAGCTCACCGTTTGCCCCAGCCCCGGACTCGGAGTCAAGTCCCAACTTCATTGGTCTCGGTCGAGAAAAGCTTGGCCTTGGAGTAGGCAGCAAGGGAGTTTGGAGGAAAGATGAATGGGAAGCAGAAAAGATGCTAATCTAATCTGAGGCAAGCGGTTTCAGAGTCTACAATTGCTCAGGTCCTTCTCTGCTTTTACTGGTCGCTTGGTGGGGTCCGCGAAACCGCACTTGGACTTGGGACTCCGAGTCCCTCGCCATATGGTTATGGTTCCTAGCATCTGCTGTGGAGGAGGGAGGAAGGGGAATTTCTAACCTTCGGGCTCCATCTTCCTAGGCCGAGAGTTTGGAGGTCAGATCAGCCCAGCTAGGGCTGTTTTGGGTTGAACTGGCACCAAGCAGCTGTTCTCCTGCCCTGGGGGCGCTGGAGCACATCTTTGAACCTCTAGGTCTACCCACAAGCAGACCAGGTCTATACCCAGCCCATCTGGCTGCCCACACTGGCTCCTCCTAGGGCTAGGAAAACTTGTGATTGTATGTTCACCTTGCTAGGAGGTGGAAGAATTTCACAAGCCCCACTCCAGGGATAAGGAGGGATGAAGAGAAATCCATCTCCTGGGCCAACAGTCTAAGGATATCTCTCTTTATTCAGGACCTGTATGGGGTCTGGTCACATCCTGGCTCCTTTCCTGGGGCACAGAGTCTGTGTTGGTTCTCTGGCAATAGAGTCCTTGTCTGAGGGCATGAGCGTGGTCTGGATTCTGCAGGTCCCAGGATGTCCACACTTCAGGAGCTCTGAGTGTTGGGTGACAATTCATCAGTTAAGCCACTAGTGTGCAGATCTAGTCCCTGCCAGTCAGCTCCTTGCAGGTTGGAAAAAAGACCACAGGTCTCTGGGAAGAAAGCTGGTATGGCTAACAGTCCAGCCTAGACTGGAGGTGTGGAGGTTCTTATTGGGAGGAATTTACCCACTCTGGCCAGAAGTCTGTGTTCCCAGCCAGTGTCCTTCTGTGATTCATTAGATTCTCTGGTGCTGTGGGATTGCCTTTCTGGTGGGTTTCATAGGTAGAAAAAGATGATTTGGAATCAGTGGCAAGCCTAACAGGTGAGAGAGCCTGAACCCAGAGCTGGGTGGCCAGGAGGCCCCTACCTCTACGACACAGAAGAAGGTTACGCATTAGGGTTCTGAGCCCTCTCATTTGGGAGGTAGCTCACTTGACTGTCTCGGGTTCCTGGAGACTTTAGTAAAGGAGAGATGTGAGGAGTAAAGGCCTTACACTGTAAGTCTTTCAGCCAGAGGATGAATCCCTGCAGCCAGGCAGCCTGGGAGACCTCAGAGCTTTGCTCAAAAGAGGGACTCAGGCCACAGGATGCAGTCAGTCACAGTCTGAACTGTCAATCTTCAGTAGTCCAGGGGAGGCGGAGGCCCTGAAAACCAAGAAGATAGATGGGTAGTGCCCCCACCCCATGGGCTCAATTCCCTATTTCTTTCGCAGCCTCTTAGATGTAATTGGTTCCAGGTATGACAGGCATTACCGACTATGGGGCGTCCTCCCAACCCATAGGAAGTGCCAGGGATGTCTTACCACAGTGGGGGAGAAGACAGTTCGGCAGGAGCTATGCCTGCCTAGGCCTGCTGTGTCAGTTTAATGATTTTTAATGAGCAATTACCTTTAGTCATTCTCTTAATTTCTGAATATCAATAAAGTTAATTAAACTCTGCGTGTGTGAATGTGGCCTGGGGAGATTGTGAAGGTAAAAGCAGCCAACACTGGGGTGGGACTAGGTCTCCAGGTATAGAAGCTGCCTTCCATAGTTATGTGACCTTGGACCCGGGGTTCCATCTCTCTAAGCTCTCTTGAAAGTGTGGTAGAAAGATGGAGGGGGGGGGACCAGAAATAGCAAACCTCAACTGCTTATTCTTCCAAAAACTGGAGGATAGTGTGTGGGAGAAAAAAAAAAGGAAGGATTTGGCTTCCAGGATCCCTACTGATGCAAGGACTAACAGCCTAGGACTGACTTAACCTAAAATGCTAATTGCTGCTTGCGGTGGAGCTCAGGTTGGTGCTGAGTCTGGGGGCTGCTTCAGAAGCATTCCTGCTTCCTGTGGTCTAGCCTGGCACTTTAGGATGAGGGCTTTTCCTGGGGATAAGGGCCTGTGGGAGATAGCTTGGGTTCCACTCGGAGGCCCAGAGGTGGACACTGCAGGCAGGGAACCCCTGCTGGGTTTCTGAGAAGACTGCTCTGAGAGGAGGATAACTCTGAGTTGGCTTTTTGCCCCTCACGGGCCTAAGTGAATCAAGCTTGGCAGGCCCTGGCGGCCATCCCAGCCTCCTCAGCAGGGTGGCAGCTTAAAATGCCTTGGGGATGCTGTGGGGCACTAATGGGGAGCAAGAAGACAATGGGACTGGGCTTAATTAGAAACTGAGCCTCCATGCCCCCCCCCATGTGTCTGCCTAAACAGAGGGGGCATGTCAGAAAGGCTGCCTCCTTCCCCTCTCTCTCATCCAGTCCCAGGCCCTCCAGACTCCTCCAGCCCTTCTTGTCTCCACCTCTCCCAGCACCAGTCAAGTCCATCTTCTAGGTGGGGCTCAGCTTAGGAATCCTGCACCCCCACTTGGGCAGAGCTATCAGGGTTCATTATTCTATCCTCCAACTTCCCCAGAGAGAAAAGGGGGCGATAGACAGGGGTAACTTCAGTAAAAGAGCCTCTCAGCCCAGACGGGGAAGAGCCCAGCCTACCATGTCCTTGGCTTCACTAGACCTCCACTCTCCGGAGCCTTCAGTGTATGGTTGCATGAAATTGACAGTTGCCAAGCCGGCTTTTTCACCTATGAGAGGGTAAGCTCTATAAATAAGAGTCACCTAGAAGAGGAAAAGCTGCCAGCCCTCGTCCACAGCCAGGAGGTAGAAGGCAGGTACCAGGAGGTCTCCAAGGCCAGTTTCAACAGGAAGCAACATCATACCGGAAAGATGACTAATCCAGCCAGGTCAAAGGAATCTCCAAATCAGTTTTTCAGACTCAACAGCTTTTGGGCTCTTCATGTTCCTTCTACCTGATTTGTTTTTCTCCTCCTCGGCCAGCCTGGTTAGTCTACTTCATGCTTCAAGTACGGCTTGACGGGCACTTGGGTAGCTGGCATGAGGCATCTGCTCTATGGTGTGTCTTCCAGCCAGGGTCTGAGGATTTATTTGTCCATGCTCCCACTGTCTGCTGCCCCGTCTGGTCCCCAGATGGTTGGATCAGAAGCCTTTGCTGGTCGCTTGATGCCCCCTCCAGCAGCAACAACCCAGAAAAGAGGAAGTCTGCTCACCCCGTTTATCTCGGGCAGCTCCAGAGTTCCTTCTTAGGAGGAGCTTAGGGGTCAGCGTTCCAGTTAGAATGGGATGATAGGCCCCTGGCAGCTGGGACTGTGTCTTGAAGCTGAATCGGCAAGCAAGCACACTATTTTTATATAGATTGTATGTTGAGTTTTTTTTCCCCCTTCCCTAACAGTTGGCCAATTATTCTGCCTGTAAATTACAGCCTTTACTTGGTTTTTTTTTTTTTTTTCCCTTCTGCAAATTAAGCTGTCATGCCATCAGCCTTAGGTGGTTTGGGGGCGGGGCCTGGATGGCCATTCTTAATGCAGTAAAGCTTTCTCTCAGTCATCCCTTAGTGCCACCATTGCTTGTGTCCCCAGTGGCTCGGGCCTTGTACGTGGCACACATTAAATACATGTTAAGACATCTGTAGGAATTGCGCGGGTAGAAATCAGCACAGGAAAGCGCAGGGCCTGGCCTTTCAAAGCCCCTCCCTCCCACAGTTCACAACTGGCTGAGAGGGAAGCCTCATATGAACTTAAGGACTGGGGCTCCTGAGTGTACTCATCCGTTCAAGCTTCAGAAACCATTACATAGCCTGGAGAGACCAATATGGAGCTCTGAGATCAGATATGCCCTTGAATGGAGTCTTGGAAGCCTAAGATTAATCTAGATAGCAATGCAGGTCCATGAACCTTTCTCAGCTCCTAAAAAAAAAAAAAAAGCAGGTGTTGGGGTACAGACATCCAACCATTCAGTCCATCATTCATTTGCTTAATGCACAAACATGGTTTAGGGTGTGAGGACTGACCCAGAGAACACCCTCTCCCACAGGGGCCCAGGCTTCACTGAGCAAGCCTTTTCTATTCCTTTTCTATTTAATGTTCACAGTAAGAGGTTGCTATCCCCACTTTGCAGATGGGAAAACTGAGTTTGGGAGAGATCAAGTCACTTACCCTGGGCTGCCTAGTTAGTGAACAGAAAGGATACCCCAAAGTGCCTGCCCATTTTGCAAGGTGTTGCATCAGCCAGGACTCTGTCTCCTCTAGCCTAGAGAAGAGTGGTAGTATAGGCAAATAGGAACCTAGAACATCACGATTCAAATAATATCAGTGGCAACGATAACAGCAAATGTTTGTTAGGACCAACTACATGCCAGGCTCCCTATGTGCTTTATATACATTCACTCATTGCCCCTCATATCATTTCCATGAAATAAAAGCTATTCCTTGCCTTTCGTAGACCAAGTTCCAGCTCATACTGTCTGACAGACTCAAGACATAAATAGTCCATAACTTTCTCCTGACACATTTCTGGCCTTGGCAGTTGCTTTCCTGGTGATGTCTAGTCTCAGTCTTTATTGTAGCAGGTTAACAGACATTTTATCATACTCTATCCTTAATGCAAAGGACCGAAACATCTCAGCTCAAAGGTCCATAGTAACTCCTGCCCTTTGGGAGCCTTGGTAAATGACAGAACTGGTCTCACCTGTCTTGGCATCTTGGGTTACCCCACCCCATCAGCCTCTATTGAGGCCCAGGCCCCAGCTTCCTTCCAACTACCTACCTGCCGTCCAGCCGCCAGCCCTTTGGGGAGAAGGTCGATGCTGCAGCTGCAGGCTGAGTGTTGTTGGCCATTGATTGTTGAGATTTCTCGGAGGGCTTGGGAGCAAACAAACCTGCCACGTCTCCAACAACAATCCCAGGCTCTGGCTGCAGAGCCTGCATGCAGTCTTGCTGGCAGGGTATCTGGCAGGAAGAGAAGGGGTGAGGTGGGAGGTCCTGGCTGAGACCAGCAGGAACAAGGGACTCTGCCAGGAGATGAGCAGGGACTGAGGAAGCATGGGAGGGAGGGGAGGAGAGGCAGTGAGGATGCCTTAACTGGCCCTGCCTTTACAGACTGTCATTCTGTCCTGTCTGTCTCCACTCTCCCGCCTCCCCTTTCCTGATCACCCAGCAAATACTATCCATCAAGAACTCATCTGTTCATTCACCCATTCTTCCATTCTCCATTCAACAATCCCTACTAAAACAAGCACCTATTAAAAGCCAGACTATAGCACAAGCCCTGACCTTAAGGAACTTGGTTTAGGGACAAGCTACAGCCTTGATAACTAAGATCGGCTCTTGCTACCTCTCTAAGTAGACCAGAGACTTCTGTTGTTGTTTTCTCCTCTGATATTAATTGAATGAGCTAGATATGACAAATGGCACCTACAGATCCAACTACCCTGGACTTCAGAAGGATGGATGACTCCTGGCCGGGAATCCTTCTGTACCTCATTGTCTCACTTGTAGCAGGAAATCACCATCTCATTCTGTGAAGGCCCAGAGAGTCTCTGGGGTCCCCAGGCCAGGCCATGATGGGAGTCCTTCATCAAAACTTTCCCATCTCGCCGGGCGGCGGTGGCGCACCCCTTTAATCCCAGCACTCGGGAGGCAGAGCCAGGCGGATCTCTGTGAGTTCAAGGCCAGCCTGGTCTACAGAGCAAGTTCCAGGACAGGCTCCAAAGCTACACACCAAAACCCTGTCTCAAAAAACAAACAAACAAAAACAAAACAACAACAAAAACCTTTCCCATCTCTGCTGAGTCTGTGTGTTCCTGTAACTTCAACAGGCGGATATGGTACAGGGTCCCACTTGCTTGTCACCAAACCAAATACATTGCATAATTCAAGTTGTGGGTCTCCATCCCCAAAGTGCATCCCCAGGGACTTAACCAGAATTGTCATACCCTGGTAGTAACCTCATTATGTTCTTCAGAGGTCCCTTCACCCTTTTTATCCCTTCCCCAAAGGCTCTTCTCTTTACAATCAAGCCTCTCCCTCCCATCAGTCAGAAAGGGCAGAATTTAGGGAGGCTCAGTAGAAAGCCCCCAAACCACCGAGCGCCCCTACATCTTATCTACATGCTGTTTTCCTCCTTCTGTCCCGGTTCTCAGCCCAGATTCAGCTACACTGCCCCCCTCAGTTCTCCCTGCTCCCTCCTCCCTCTCAGCTCTGCAGCCGATCACCAGCCTCTTTGTCCCTCAAGCAGCCACCTGCTGAGTGTCTGGCCAGGGTCCCACAAGCCAGCAGGTGCCTAGGGAGTCCCCAGTGCCTGGGGAGCGGGAGAATCAGGCAGTGTGGAGAGCCACACTGTGTCTCAGGGAAAAATTCCAACAACACAGAGCTAGTCAGAGAGCCAGGACCCAAGTTTAAACCTTGTGCTGGCTCTGGGTGCCTAGGTGACCTTGGATAAATCATGTCACCTCCCTGTGCCAGTGGGAATTAATTCACGGCACCAGATTATATACCACCTCTATTCTAGACAGCATAGAATCAAAGGAAATCAGAGAGGTTAGGGACTGGGAAGAGACTAGAATCCCTATTGGAGGAGCCGGGCCTCCAATGGCCAGGGAGATACAGGGCACCAAGACAGGAGTCACTGGAGGGGTGACTTCCTGATGACCCAGGAAGTCAGGGGTGAGCATTAGCCCAACAAGGTCTTCCAGCAAGATGAGACTGACACCCAGTCAGAGAGCCCGGGTTCACGGACCTTTTCAGGGTCTTCACCTGGCACACCGCTCTGCCAATGTTGTCATAGACATTATTTATATCCAGCCAGGAGATGTGCTGGTGATGTGAAACATCTGGTCCAACAGCTGGCAGTCCCCCTCCTATCAAGGCACCCTATTCTGTGGCTGGCTAAAGAGACTGGAGGAAAGTCCCATCTTGAGAATCAAAGTACCCCCGATATCTCCATGCAAAAGTGTGAAGAGGTATCCAATAAGGCATGTAAAAGCCAGCTCACTGGCACATCTATTTACCCAGATTCCTTTCTCCTCCCTCCCGCACTGCCCACTCGGTACCCATCCTGTAGCAGAGCCCTATCCTACCCTACTGTCCAGTCACCTTTCTCCCGTCCCTCTCTGTCTATAGCCCAGGCTAAGACAGCTTGTTACTCAGGTCAAGGTGGTGCTCATGAGTACCAACTGCTGGCTGGTCCTGATTCTGAGCCCTGCTGTACCTGTAACCTCATTACTGACTCTGGCACTCCCTTGGCCTTCCCTGCCCTGGGCCTCAAGCAACAGAAACAAGGAAGAGACAGGGAGAAAGTTTAGCTCTCTCTATTAGAGGTATCCATCCACACAGCTCAGCGGAGTCCTTGGAGGTCAAAACAAGGTTGAGGGAAGAGAATGGGTGTGAGGACTGGGGAGTTGAGCAGCCAGAAACCCTAAGATTCTGTGGGGGAAAGAAGCCTAGACATGTAAGTAGCCTGGACTGTGCATGCTTGCATGGCTTGTCCATCTGTTCCTGGGTGTCGGCGCCCTCTGTCTCTGTGTCCTGGAGCAGGGGCCTATGGAATAAGTAGATCACACCTCAGCTTGGGCTGTTGTCTCCCCCTTCCCAGCAGCCTACTTCATTCTCCCCCCCCCCAGGCTCCACTGAGCCTCTCAAGGAAACTGGGGGAGTCCCCCCTTCCCTGCTGAAGATTTCTGAGGAAGTTGAGGGACAGGGCAAGCCTGGGGAGCCTCAAAGACTGGGGTGCTCAGAAGTTGAGGCCTCTTCCTTCAGTCCCACAAAAACATAGAGGCAAAGCACCCTGCTCCCCACCCCTGCTCCCCGTCCCCTCCACCCTCCACCCCGCCTCGCTGCCTCACTGGGCGGCCAAGTCCACAGGTGGTGGGTGGCAAGTGGTACCTGCTGGAAGAAGACCCTAGGCTTCTCTCCTGCTCCCCACCCTCCCCTCACCAAGTCCCCAAAGACAGGGCTTAACTCTCCCTTCCAAATAACTCTTCCCTAGGCTGTTTGGAAATAGGGTAGAGCTCCTGGCAGTCCCCCACAGAAGCTGGGGAAGATGGAGAGGGGTGCTGAAGGGTCAAGAAGCAGAGAGAAGGGAGGTATGCCCAATGAAGCTACCCATCCAGGGGCCTCTGATATGGTCCTCGCACTTCCAAGCGGGGTGTCAGGCCCAAACTAAGGCTCAATTCTACCCAAAGGCCACCGTCAAGTCATTATCTCCAAACCCAGCAGAAACAAGCACTCACCCCCATCCCTGCTCCCACTGGCCCCGAAACTAGTCTCAGCTGGGAGAGCACAGAGCAAAGTGGTTCCAGGAGCTGAGCCAGTGGACCAAAATGGGAGACAGCCCTTGCTCCCTCAGAGGAGGCCCGTCTCTGGGCACAGCCTGTCTTTGCTCCCAAAGGCCTTTTGTTATTGCATCTGTCCTCGGTCCTGATCTCAGACTCCTAGGCCTGCCTCCCGGCCATACCACCTGCCACAGGTTGGCTCTCTGTCTGGGCTTCCTCACCGGTAGGATTGGGGGCAGTTATCAGATAGTGCAAGAGAGCAGTGATCCAGAGCCAGAGCACAGCAGGTGCTCAGAAACTGTGGGGCTCTCATGGTCCTCCAGCCCCACCTGAGTCCCCCCCTCATGCATGCACACATGAGCACAAACATGCCACAAGCCCACACACAGACACATGGGCACCCACTCACTTATACACATGCTTTGGCATTTGCACATACACATGCATGCTCACACATGCATACACGTAACATGCACGTGTACACATAGACATTCTCACAGATGTGCACACATAGACCAACTCTCCAATGCTCAGCAAACAGTGGCCAAGAGATAGATATAAGGAGATGGGCTCCAGAGCATACAGAAGGAAAGCGGCCAGTAGCAGGGTATAATCCCCCACTCTGCCCACCAGGAGGCTCTATCAGCTCCTAGAGTTGGGCACCAATCACAGAAAAGTTGTAACTGCCCCTCCCACCTAAAGACTTCTTAAGAAATCAAGAACCTAGAGAAAAAAAAACAAAAAACAAAAACAAACAAACAAAAAAACAGACAGGCCCAGAGAGGGTAGGCCAAGCCCAAAGTCACACAGCCCCTCGGTGGTAGAAGTACAGCCACACGGGAGCCAGGGCTCTCAGAAGTACTCCACAGCTAAGAGCAGATGCCATAGTGACCTTCAGACAAAGTAGTAGCTGGAGTCCAGCTTGGCATTGAGAACCAGGGACCCTTTCTTCCTTGATTGCATTTTCTGAAGAAAGCATCAGGGAGCAAAGACGGCAGAGTTAGGGAGGTGAGTGGTCCTCAGGCACAAAATAAGTCCCTTCGTAGGCGCCAAAGCTCATGGACTCTTAGGAGTACACCCACTAATGACCCTTCCCAGAGGTGGCCAAAAGTGCTGGGATTGGCCTCAGAGGAGGCCGCTTTTGAACACTGAGGTAGAGGCTAGGAGGGGGAGCAGCCTTGAGACGCTGGTCTGGGGCCCAGGAAGATAGCTGCTTTCCAGGCCTGTCACCTTGTGCCTCTGCCTTGCTGGTCTTGTGGCTCTAAGGGACTATTCATGGCTGGTGTGGAGAGGGCAGAAGGTGGAGGGAATGTCTGTTCCTCTCTTGGTCATCCCCTGCTCCCTAGCTTTGCTGCTGGACTGGCTGAGCTGGTCCAGCTACTGGCTCCAGGGAGAGTATAGTTCCTGCCTCTGCAGACTTCTTGTCCTGCTGACATTTCCAAGGTTTGCCATTCGGAGAAATACAGTCTTTCGCTGCTGATGGTTTGGTAATGGAGGAGGAGGGCTGTGACTGGAGCACCCAGCTCAGGCCATGCTCTTCTGCCCCTCTGCCCTATACCTCTGCCTTGGGACCAGCAGACAGCCCCCTGTCTCCTAAGATCCTAAACAGAAGAGGGGCTTTTGGCAGCAGATGGACAGAGGAGCTGATGGATAGAAACCCCACAAGAGGAAAGGCAGCCTCAGTGCCTAATTAGACCCTTTGTTTGCTACAGCCCAGTCAAGGTGAGGAACAGTGGATTAGACTGGCAAGGGTAACAGGACGGGGGCTCCTTCCACATTGCTTCCATCCTGTCCCAAGGGCAGGGACCAATCCTACGGTCCCTACTTCTCACGGCAGTGCTCTAAGGCCCTGGCCCCAGGAATCACTAGTGGGCAGGCAGGGCTCTGGCCCCCAGGTCCCCAGGGCCAGCAGGCAGACAGGAGGGGAGAACAGAAGGCCGCAGGGGAAGGTGTAGAACGCAGCAGGTGACGCTGTAGCAGAGGCCTCATTAATCACCTCTCCAGCCCCCAGCTCTGCAGTGGCGAGACCGTATTAGATTTTAAATTGGAAAGCGGAGAACGTGGCAGTTAGCAGGGAGCTCCTTCCACCCTGGGCCCCTGATCACAGCCTCACAGGAGGGAAGGGACAGTGGAGTGAAAAGGGCTAGCCTGACTGCAGCCCAGAGCAGTGTCCCCTCCTCCTCCCTACCTCCTCGGAGTCTGGGGAGCTGTCAAGACAAATAGCTCTGGGAAAGGTCAGGTTAGGGTCCAAGGAGGACGGTTAAAAAAGGGGCCACAGCAGCCTTTGTGGGGAACAGTATCCCCTTCTGCTGGGTCCCAGGGTCTTTCTGTGCTTAAGGTTCTAGGCTGTGATAGTCATAAGCAAGGGCAAACGGTAATGACTAGTGACCCATGCATATATTTGGATTTACACACACACACACACACACACAGACATACACACACATATACCGAGACATACACAGATGCATACACACACGTACACAGACACACACACAAAGACACAACCAATGCAGTAGCAGCATTGATGCCAGGCTGTGAAACAGGCAGATCCTGATGGCCGTTTTCCCTTCAGAGAAACTAGGATGGTCCATATTGCTTCTCAGCCTCAAGTTCTTCACATAAAAAATGTAAAATATTGATTCTAAGCACAGTTCTGAAGGGAAGATGGCTCTTGGGAAGGTTTGTGACTGGCTCACAGCAATGCTTGGTAAAGATGAGTGTCCTACCCTGGCCCCATGGCTGGGCAGCTGCTCCAGGACTGCCCCCAGGGTGCTCTGCCCTCTGCTGCTGACTGGGCAGTGAGGAAGGAAGGAAGAGTGGAGCAGGTGTGCCTTGAAACACACCTAGATGTGATCACAGGAGGCCAAATGTTCTTTCCATAAAGTCAAGATCTTCTTAAATTGCCTCTGCTCCAGTCCTCAGAATTGCCCATTGAGCACCCAACAACCTGGGCTGGAGGTATGGCTCAGTGGTTAAGAGCACTTGATGCGGCCGGGTGGTGGTGGCGCACACCTTTAATCTCAGCACTCGGGAGGCAGAGGCAGGCGGATCTCTGTGAGTTCAAGGCCAGCCTGGTCTCCAAAGAGAGTTCCAAGAAAGGTACAAAGCTACACAGAGAAACCCTGTCTCGAAAAAACAAAAACAAACAAACAAACAAAAACAAAAAAAACAAAAAAAAAAAAACACTTGATGCTTTTACAGAGGACTCAGGTTCAGATCCCAGGACCCACATGGCGGTTCACAACCATCTGTAAATCCATGACTGGGGATTTGATGCCCTCTTCTGGACTCTGAGAACACCAGGCAGGTGGTGGTGCTTATACATGCATACAGACAAAATGCTCATATGTTATATGTATAAAATAAGATAAGTCTTTTTAAAAAAAAAAAAAGCACCCAACAACCCACAGAATAGTGGCCACAGCTGGGAAGCAAATGTCATTAGAGAACTGAGGGGTGATAGGCCCAGCCCTCCTGTGGGCTTCACGAAAGCCCTAAAGAAGTCCTTGGGCTCTTTGTCGTCTTCCTTGACCAACCTGAGTCCTCAGCTCTCCAGCTTCCATTTTTTTTTTTTTTTTTTTTTTTTTAAGGTTTGGTATACAACGTTCTGCCTGCATGTTTGCCTACGCACCAGAAGAGGGCACCAGATCTCACTACAGATGGTTGTGAGCCACCATGTGGGTGCTGGGAATTGAACTCAGGACCTCTGGAAGAGCAGCCAGTGCTCTTAACCTCTGAGCCATCTCTCCAGCTCCCTGCAGCCCCTCCAATCTTACTCTTCCAGGATTCTCACCTTAGGTTCTTCCCTCCTGAGAGGTAGTGAATATTGTTGGGTTGGGAGATCAGGCTATGGACCTTGCATTTTTTCATTGTATGTAGTAGTCACTAACATGAAATTAAGTTAAAATGTACTACCTCATCCTCACTAGCCACATTTAGAATGCTCCTCAGCCTCATGTGACTATGACTAACTTTTGTCTTTAACCTTTTGCAATGTTAGAAATCAAAGCTGGACCCTTGAGCATGCTAGACGAGCATTTTACTTCTGAGCTATGCCCCTGCGCCCTGACTATCATCCTGAACACACAGACATAAAACATTTCCATGGGACCTGGAGATATGGCTCAGCACTTGCTGCCCCTCACAAAGGACACTAGTTAGATTTCCATCATCCACATGGCAGCCAACCATCATCTGTTATTCCAGTTCCAAGAGGGAATCTGATGCCCTCTTCTGGCCCCTGTGAGCATTGCACACATGTGGTGCTCATATATTCAAGCAGGCAAACACAGATATACACAAAATAAAAATAAATAAATCTTTTTTAAAATCTTTAAAACAGGGAATGGAGAGATGGTTCAACAGTGGTTAAGAGCACTGGCTGCTCTTCCTGAGGACCCAGGTTTGATTCCCAGCATGCACATGGTGGCTCACAACCATCTATAATTCCAGTCTTCGGGGATCTGACACCTTCCTCTGACCTCTGCAGGCACCAGCTACACAATTGTTGCACAGACATACATGCAGGCAAAACACCCATACACATAAAATAAAAACAAAAACTTTATTTAAAAAAAAAATTCTTTAAAACATCTCCATTATTGCAAATTTTTTTTATTGCAAAATGTACTGCTTGGGGGCTAGACAACCCACGTCCAAACTCTAAACCAGGGAGCTGTGCTTCCCGGTCTGTTCCGTCAACTGTACAGTGGGGTGACAGTTCCTATCTGATAGAACTATGCGATGCTCAGTGAGCTGACTCTGGTGAGACACTTGGGATGTCACTGGGCACGCGGTAAATGATGGATAACCAGTACCTTGCAATAGTTCCACACACTAAGCCCTTCATGGTTCGTGGTGTTCTGGTATGTGAGAGCAGACAGCACCCCTACACCCTTCTCCACTTTATCGATGGGGTATGGAGGCTTGGATTGGGGAAGTGGTTTGGACAGCAGCACCAGGCCTCGGGGGGTGGCCTGACCCCTGGTTTGTACCACTGTCTCCACCCCTGCCCCCTCCCCCTGGCAATAAGACTCCAACCTAAAGATATTAAAGCATGCTGGGGTGGTCGCTGCTCCTAGCCACTTAGGAGGCAATGAGTGCTCCGTCCCTGGAGGTATAACCAGGGATGGTAGGTACTGGAGGGCTCCATCTTTGGGGCAGCTGGGACAGGTGCCTTCCTAGCCACAGCACTAAATCTGGCCCTACCCCTGGTTTGCTGTGGAAGACCTTCTGCATTGCCTCCTCCTGGGCAAACGAAGGGGGGGTGAGATGCTCACAGAGGTGGCAAGAACTCAAGTTCTGGGAACCAGCCACTGCTCCACCCAGCATCTAACTGAAAGGAGGCATCCTTGCTCACATTTGAAGTCTGGGCTTCATTGGATCAGCAGGGGCTGAGCAGGAAAAGAGGACGGTGACAAAGTGTGATGGGAAAGTTAGTCACAGGGAAAGCAGACAAACATGGATGGGGGACCTGCTGGCTCCTGCTAGCGGACACTCCCCACCAATTGCCAAAGGCAGCTACCCAGCTTCTCCCTGCTGGACCCACCACTGCCCACCCATGCTGGTCAAGAGCCAGGCTTTGAGGAGCAGGATGGTTCTTGATTGTGTAGACAAGCAGACTCAGGCTCAGGAACTGTGCTCTGAGACCACCCTTCACCAAGCCCAGCACCAGGGGCCAACATTTGTGGGCAGAGTTACGTGGGAAGAGAGATGCCTGGTGCTGTATCCTTGCCACATTGCAAACTAATCATGTGCTCGGGACCCATCACGAAGTATCCCAGGAGATCAGAGGACAGTCAGGCAGGGATGGCCATGAAGAGGGGAGACAGGAATTGGACCCCGAAGGACGGGGAGGTTGTGAAGAGACAAAAGGGTAGGAAAAGCATGGCAAGAGGATGGTTGGGGTGAGCAAATGGGGCGTTATGGAAGGTACCTACCTGTCTGACAACGAAAATCTCTTCTCACCTTAAAATACTTCCCCTCCAGGACACCACCAAGCCTCCCCACCACCACAAGCTGCAGGATTCCCACATAGATGCCCTAGTATAACAGCACCCAGATTGGAGGGGAGAAAGGAGGCCCAGAGAGAGCAGCCGACAGAGCTGGGCTGTGGGTTCTAATCCCAGGTCTCTGTGTGATCACGAATGAATTACTTAACCACTCTGGGCCCCCAGAATGTCTGTCTCTTGGGATAATGACACAAACTGCCCTAGACTAAGGAGGTAGAGGGTGCTGAGAACACAGTCCTCATACAGCAAGCCCTGAGGAAGGCAAGGGATGACAGCTGTTACCAGTCCCAGCTGTTGGCCTTAGACCACAGCAGGAAGTGTGTCCATTCTGGCTCTTGAATAGCTTTTAGATAACCTTGGAAAACCACACCCCAGCTCTGGGCCTCAGTTTCCTCATATATAGTATGAGGTTTATATTGTCTTTCCTGTCAGTATAAGCAGACACACAGCATTGAACCTATTCAAAGGCTGGATACTATGGGGTAGTATGGTTACATGAGTATGGAATCAGAAGTCTCTAGAACTGGATGGACTTCAGGGCCCTGTGGCCCTGCCAACTTCTACCTAGTACCTCAGTACAGAGACAGAGCTGAGCCACTACTCCGTCAGTGTGGTGATCAGACTCAGACCTAGGGCCACCCTGGCACTCTGACACACACGGCCCCCTTCCCTCCCTCAGGCTCTGGGATAATAGGGGTCTGCAGGGCCAGGCCCTCACTAATCCCCTATTAAAACTTGAAAGGGGCCAGGAACCCTCCAGAATAAACTCATTAATTTTTATGGGATAATAAATGGATCCCATTAAATTCTCATTCTTCCAATGCTGGGCCAGCTTAACCTTTAGAACTCAGAGGAGTGGACTCCCTACCCACTGCATCCCCCAGGCTCTCCTGGACCCCCACGTTGTCATACTTCCTCTTCCAAGCTGAGAATTGGTTCTACCCTATGGTGGGAGAATTCATCTGAACCCATCCCAGAACCATAGGGCTTCTCTCCATACTGGACATATGAGCCTCTTAGGCCTTCTGTCTCTGAGACATGAGCCCTGGTCACAGCTAGGGGCTGCCCTGCACTGGGCTTTGAAGTGATAGACAACTCCACGCTTGTAGAAGCTGGAGCTGGGGCTGGCGGGTGGAAGCTGTGTCTGTCAGGAAAGTTCTACCAGAACTCAGGTCCTCCCTTCACAGATGGGGAGACAGTTCACACGTTAGTGAGACACAGCTTTGAAGTTAGAGCCCACTCCTGCTGTGTGGTCCAGAAAGATCTATAGATGTGATGGGACGGAGGGGCAAGTCCTGAGGCTGCACACAAGTCCTCCAGGGAGAGACATTGTATAAGGCCTCCAGCTTCACTGCCCACCAGCCTTGTGGTCATCTGTAAAATAGACCTCAAGACTTACCTAGCAGAAGGTAAAAAGGTCTCCAGTTTTCCCTCCTGATCCAGACCTGCCAGATGTGGAACACACAGCCCTCATCTGTACCCCTACCCCTTTGGGCTCTGCAGGGGAAAACAGGACAGAGATCCACTAGGCTAGACCTAAGGGGTGGGATTTCTATTCCTAAGAGGGGCCACAGTGGGGGGGAGGCACAGGGGCCGGGAGGCGGAGCGGGAGAGAATCCTCTGGGGAGGCATCCTGAATGGCTCATTAGTGCCGATGAAAGCCTTTTTTCATTTCGTCTAAATACTTTAAACAGGGCTCCCTCCGATGTCTATTTGCATAGCTTAAGAGCTAATGCGGGGGGAGGGCCCAGGCTGCAAGCGCCCAGGGCTGGGGGTTGCTGGGATGCTCAAGAGGGCCTCCAGCCCTGCTGTAGGGGACTGCCCAAGCCGAAGGAGGGTGTTTCCCAGACCCAGACCATTATAGAGGGGCAGCCCCATGTCCATGGAGTTCTGAAGGGGGTTGGGGATCTTCCCTGTGTCAGTTCACCAGGTACCAGGTGAACTGAGCAGGTGTGGATCATGGAAGTTTATCTGGTTGTATCCCCAGCTTTGTCCCCAAGGGTGAGCAAAGGCCTTGAGGTAACCGTCCTCTTCGTGACTGATGCCAAACTGTCCTTGTTTTGTGGATGGCATGCCCCACGGTCATACACATTGTCACCCAACAGATACGATAGTTCCCCAAAGAGAGACCTCACCTTCAGCTAAACCCTTCCTATCCTAGTGAACTGCCTCCTTGCTTCCTTGTCTCAGGCCCCAGGACATTGCTATCTAGAGCATCCAGAAGAGACCAACTTTCCCTCTTCTTTCTTTCTTTCCTTTTCCTCCTCATCCTCCTCTTCTTCTTCTATGTAGACCAGGCTGGCCTCAAACTACGAGAGATCTGCCTTGCCTCTGCCTCCTACGTGCTGAGTTTAAAGGTGCAGGAAAGTCTGACTTGCAGCCAAGATGACTTTGAAGTGGCTTCTAAGCAGCAGAGCTGACACTGGGAACCAGGTCTGTGTGCGTGTACTCTAGCACTGTTGAGCCATGTTGGGTTCCAGGCTCGGATGAACTTTGGGAATGGATGGGGGCGCTCTCGGTTCCAGCTGAGACACCTTCCCAAGAGCCAGGGTCAGTTCCAACCTGCAGAGACCTTGGATGGATCCCTTCCTCTGTGTTCACTCTGTGGCTTCTTCAGATGGCTAGAGTGTTCACTGCTGGTAGAGCTTCATTCATCCTTGTCACAAGTCACCATGATCTGGAATGACTGGGGGCCATCCCTGTGGCTTCCCCTTTCTGATTCTCGCACAGCCATTTTGAAGACAGAGAGCAGGACTATTCTCCTAGCCTCCTCGGAACTGACAAAATTCTGTATGGACTGAAGGTGGAACCAGCATCTGCTGACCTTTTCTTGGCAGTGAAGGATCTAGAGAGTCCAGTGGGCCCCAAGTAGAACGTGCATCATCTCTTTAGTGACGTGGTTAAATGAGTCCACATAATCAATAGTGAGCCGATAGTCTCAGATTGACTCAGCTCCAGTACTGGGCAAGTCTAAGTGACACATGAGGAAGATTCCTCTGTCACCGAGTGGCTGTGTCGATTAAGTAATGCAAGCTTGCTGGGGATGCTGGCACTTGCCTATAATCCTGGCACTTGACAGGTAGAGAGACAAGAGGATCCATGAGCCAAACGCCACTTTTGACTATGTAGCAAGTTCAAGTTCAGCCTGAGCTACATGAGACCCTGTCTTGAAAAAAATAAACAAAAAACAAAAAACAAACAAACAAAAACCCAGAACAACAAAAACAAAAACCAAAAGCCCTAGCCCTTGGAAGACTAAGGCAGGAGGATTGAAAGCTTAAAGCCATCTTGGGCTATATAGCAAAATTTAATAATAACAATAGTAATAGTAAATAATAATACAAGGTCTCGGAGGGGACTGACTTAGCAGTCTGGACCCTTAGCACCTGCTTCTGCTGGTCTTTGTATCACACTCTGCCCTCAAGTCAGAACCTGAACATTGAATTCAGCCAGGCAAAGAGAAGCCCATGACCTCCGCACCACAACCCTTGGGACCCCAGGGACATGTCACCGACCCTCAGGCCTCCAACAGTCAACTAGGGTATCTAGGAGATACCTCCTGCAGAAATAGCTTATCTCCCAGAGATTATCTTACCCTCGCTGACAGTGGGTGGCTCCCGCAGGGAACAAGTGGCAGCCGATTTGGGAATCAATTTGCTCGTTTGATATGCTATCTCGATCTCATTTAACCAAGTGCTTCGGTCCCCCTAGATAACACAATCAGCTCAATCGACAGTGACGGGAGGTGCCCATTAGCTCCACTCCATTGCCCAGCACCCACCTGACTGCTGGCAGGAGAGCTGTGCCAGCTATGGTCACTTCCTGAGGCAGAGGCTCTCTGTGGGCTCTCTCGCTCTTCCAAGGTGCCCACAGGTGCCCACCCCGAGAGCCATAGGACAATGCTTCTTGATAGGCATCCCTGGAAAATGGACCTGAAACAAATAGAGAGTTCCAGGGGTTCCAGCCTATGTGTCATGCTAAGAATAGTCACTGCTTACCTGGCAAAGACAGAATGACATCTAGGGGGTGGAAAAAGAAAAGTAGCCTTGTCCTGGCATGTCACAGACACTACCTCAATCCCTCCCCTCCACATCACTGATTCAGATGAAAGACACCCAGCACTGTCAGACCATCTGCTCTGGGGGATATGAGCCTGGCTGGGTATCTAGTTTGGACACTGTGATATCGGTGCTTGGCACAAATGCCAGGGCACAGATGGGCTACTTTAGTGGGCATTGTAGGATGTAACAGTTGGTCCAGGTTTCTCAAAGCTTTGGACAGCCTGGGCCCCGTGACCCAGAAGAATGGAGAACCCTCCAAACTAAAACCTGCCTTTCCCACCCCAGTTTTCTCCCTCCTTCCCTCCTCCCGTTTGTCTGACACATCAGAGCTACAATGGTCTCCCGAACAGAACGTAGCCCATCTGCCACCTCTTCATGCCTGCCAATCCATGGGGTGGGTGTGAGCCTTTGGAATGACAGCCCCACCAGCAGACGTGGAGAGGAACCGACCTCCTTGCAAACTCTGCTCTCTCACCCCAGTTATACGTCCTTTCCAGATCCTCCAAGCAGCCATTTTGAGAGCTGTAGAGATTGGAAATACCACTCCCGCCCCCCCTCCCTGTCCCCTCCCCCTGACTTCTCAGAGCTGACAAAATTCTGTATGAACTGAATGTGGAACCAGCATCCGCTGACCTTTTCTTGGCAGTGAAGGATCTAGAGAGTCCAGTGGGCCCACAAGTAGAACGTGCGTCATCTCTTCAGTGATGAGTCAACATAATCAATAGCAGAGCAGTCCATACTGCTGACCAGGGATAGGAAATAAGTTTCATTTTCTGCAGCCTGATTGGTTGCTAATGGCTGCCTGGATCACTGTTGAGAAGGAGTCTGAAGTCTCACGTGGTCTTAGCAAGAAATTATCAAAATTGATCAGGGACACATGCCATGATTGGAGGGGTGGCATCCCATTCTACCTCTGTTTAAGATGCTGCCTGGTATCCTAAGAAAGATAAAAGAAGTGGGCATGGTAGTGCGTGGGTGCATGCCTGTTATCCCAGCGCTCAGCTGTTAGGGGATTATGAGTTTCAGGCCAGTCTATGGAGTGAGACTGTGTCTCAAAATAAAAGAAAGGGAGAATTCAATGATTCATATCAAGTGGGAAACAGCATTTTCTCAACCAATCCTAAAAATGAAGCTCCACTTTACAGATAAGAAAACCAAGGTTTAAAGGATGTAGGTGCCTTACCCAGACCACATAGCCCCAAAGAAATGGACCTGAGATCTGAAGTCCTATCTGCTCCAGAACTGGGGCCTCCCCATTCTACCAACATTACTGCTCTAGAAGGACCATAAAAATCAGGAAAGGATGCTGGGCATCGTGGCGCACACCTTTCTTTCATCCCAGCTCTCGGGAGGCAGAGGCAGGTGGATCCTTCTGAGTAAGAGGCCAGCCTGGTCTACAGAGTGAGTTCCAAGACAGCCAGAGCTACATTGAGAAACCCTTTTTAATAATAATAATAATTAATAATAACATCGTCATCATCAGGAAAGGGGAGGAGTGAAATCATTTCCTGAGAAGTTAGAGAACTGAGATTTCATGGGGACCAAACAAAGAAGCCAAGCCTGAGAAGATCTAAAATAAAATTCCAAATATGTGATACGTTTCCTGAAACTAATGACCAGCAGTTTCGCTGGGAACAGGACATGAATTTGAATGTCTTGTAATTTCAGCCAGAAAAGTCACTATTGTGAGGGACATCACTCCTGTTAAAATCTTTGTCTTTCCCACTGCAGGTTATATGACTCTGAGAGAGGCATTTCCTTCTTATTTTCTTTCTTTCTTTTTTTCCTTTTCTCTTGAGAAAGAGTCTCTCTATGTAGCCCTGGCTATCCTACTCATTATATAGACCAGGCTTGCCTCGAACCCTTTGCCCCCTGCATGCTCAAACCAAAGGTGCCACTACATCTGCTTTTCTTTCTTTCTTACTTTCTTTTTTTTTTCCCCTGAGATAGGGTTTTTCTGTGTAACCACCCTGGCTATCTGTGAACTTGCTCTGTAGACCAGGCTGACCTCAAACTGGCCTCGATCCCACAGAGATGCTCCTGTCCCTGCCTCCTGAGTGCTGGGATCAAAGGCGTGAGCCATCACTGCCCATCTCTGAGCCAGTGCTTTAACCCTAGCACTCAAGAGGCAGAGGCAGGTGGATCTCTGTGAGTTCAAGGCCAGCCTGGTCTACAGAGTTCTAGGACAGCCAGGGCTACACAGAGAAACTCTGTCCCGAAAAACCAAAACCGAAACCAAACAAACCAAACCAAAAAGACAGTCTCCTGTATCCCAGGCTGGTCTCAAACCATTATGTAATTTGAAGCTGACCTTGAATTTCTGATTGTCCCGCTGGGATTGCAGGTGTGAGCTGTCACACTTGGTTTATACAGGGCTGGGATCGAACCCAGCACTTTATGCTTGTTAGGCAAGCATCCTTCCAGCTGAGCTACAGCCCCAGCCCTAGCACTTGCTTTTCATGACCCATCTCCTCATTAGTAAAATAAGGCCTTTGAGGTACATTAGGAATGGCAAATATATATTTGGCATGTCATGGCTTCTTAGCATTCTGTGTTGAAAAGGATTCTGAAGCTGAATCTGGAAACAGCAGGAAATAGTGCAATGATCGATTTGTAATGTCTGTCTTGGTTGCTGGAGGAGAAAGGATAGCTCATGTGCCATCTTTGAAGTATGTGATATCACCTCGCTTCCAGCTCTAAAATTTTATAGCTCCATGATTCTCAACAATGAGCACACTCTCCAAGGCTCTCTGTCAAGAGCAAGATAGATCTCCTCCTGCCTGTGCTGGGTGGGATGCTGTTCACTGTGGCGTAGCAGGAGAACCTCTGATCGTTCATTATTATTATTTCAGGACTCTCCTCAGAGACTCCAATCACAGGGGAAGGTCAAGCCACAGGCATCAAGGAGATGGATGGGGAGCTGACCGCAGCCCCAACACCTGAGCAGCCAGACCGAGGCGTCCACTTTGTCACCACGGCTCCCACCCTCAAGCTGCTCAACCACCATCCACTTCTGGAGGAATTCCTTCAAGAGGGGCTAGAAAGGAGTGAGGAAGCCCTGAGACCAGCACTGCCCTTCCAGCCTGATTCTCCTACACCCTTCACTCCAAGCCCCCTTCCCCGCCTGGCCAACCAGGACAGCCGCCCAGTTTTTACCAGTCCGACTCCAGCTGTGGCTGCAGCACCCACCCAGCCCCACTCCAGGGAGAAACCTTGGAACCTAGAGTCAGAGCCCCATGAGCTTCATATCACATCTCCTCTACCTCCAGGGCCTAGTATGGCAGTGCCCACGTTGCACTCAGAGGACAGACCCAGTACGACACCCACCAGCCGAACATGGACTCCAACCCAGGAGGGTCCTGGAGACATGGGCAGACCTTGGGTTCCAGAGGTCATGTCTCAGACCACAGGGCTTGGTATCGAGGGGACTGTTGCCACCTCCCCAGCTTCCGGGGATGATGAAGAGACCACCACCACCACCACCATCATTACTACTACCATCACCACAGTCCAGCCACCAGGTCAGCTTACCTGCTGGCTGGCAGGGCTGAAAGTGAGGGTGGGGGGCACACCATGATCCCTAAATGCCTTTGTTTCTGACACTGCACCAACCTACCCTACCCTTTGCACCAAGGGTCATCTTATACAAAGCCTGTGGATTGGAACCATATAATCCCAGGTTCAAGTTCCGATTCTCCAAATCTAACATGGCCCTAGAGGTTTTACTCAGACTCTCTGAGTCTCAAATGTAAAGTGACGGTTGGAAAGCTTATCCTGGGGTTGGAAAGATGGCTTAGCAGTTAAGAGCACTTGCTGCTCTTGCAGAGAACCTGGGTTCCTAGCATCCAACATGGACACTAACAACCATCTGTAAGTCTAGTTCCAGGGAATCTGATGGCCTCTTCAGGCCTCAGTGGGCACCAGGCACACATGTGGTACACACACATCCATACAGGTGAAACACTCATACACACACACACACACACACACACAAATAATAATAGTAATAGTAATAATAGTAATAAGTAAGTGAAAGCCTACCTCACGGGACCATTGTGAGAAATGAAATAGGGTTGCACAGTAGTCACTCAGTATAAGGTGGTTCCTTCCATTCTTTCAACAAGGGAATAGACATTCCTAGAGGTGGGCTTCAACACACACACACACACACACACACACACACACACACACACACACTTCAGCTATAACTGAATCTGTCCCACCTGAGCTGGTCTTAGCCTCCTGTTTCCTCCTGTTTCCCAGGCCCTTGTAGCTGGAATTTCTCAGGCCCCGAGGGCTCTCTGGACTCCCCCACAGCCCCCAGCTCACCCTCTGATGTTGGCCTGGACTGTTTCTACTACATCTCTGTCTATCCTGGCTATGGAGTAGAGATCAAGGTGAGTGATCTGGATCCATCAAGAGCAAAGCCACCCTCCCCCAGAAAGGGGCCTTCTATGGGGAGCGGTAGACATGCTTAGGGGTACCAGTTGAGTGGGGGATGCCTAGGGCTTAAGGAATAGACATGGCTGGATTCTGTCTTGTGCACCAGCAGCCATGCCTGGGAGGGCTCCAAGCAAAAGCAAGTGTGCTTAGCCTCTTCCTCGGGCTCGATGAATGCCTTAGCAGAGCCTGAAGAGGAGCTCAGCCTTGGGTGGACAAGGGGCCGGGTGAATGTGAGTTCTGCATCTGAAACCACACGGGAATGGAGACAACACAGGACCACCTGTGAAGAAGCTGTGGCGCCTCATCCATGCACCTGCTTCTCTCTTCATTCCTTCCACGAATGTGTCCTGGGTTGCAGATGTGGACAGACTGCCACGGTTGCACCATGGTCAAATCTGTCCCTAGTCTCCTGAGCAGCTCATCCTTTCCTTTGGATTCAGAAGGTCCTGGAAGCCCCAGACCTGAGCCTGAACATCCTCACCGATGTTCTACAGACTTTTTGGCCTCCACAAAGCTAGATATTCCTTTTGTTGCCCCAAACCTGCTTTTTAGCCCATTACATCCAGGCCAGAAACCTGGAATAGGGCCACCATGGTACAATGTGGATTTTGTCTCCTGAGCAACATGGGGTCCCCCTGGTCTTTTTTTCTTAGTCTAACCAAACTTACCCCCATACTCTGTCACCACGACTGCCTTGAAAAACTCTCATCCTCCCCTGCTTCTCCTCCCCCATCACCCCAGACACTGTGTGGCCCCCCAGTCATCCTTCCTGGTGATTTGGTGGCCGCCTCACATGTTCCCTGTCAGCCTCCCTTACCCACACAGCAGTCACTTTTCTCAGGTGAGAGTACAGCACTTTTGTCTCCCACCTTGCCCCAGAGGGCCTTGAATCTGGGCAGCCCTGGGCCCACCTCTGCTACTTCTTACCTCACAGCCAGCTCCTTCTTTGTTTTGAACAGCTTGCAACTGATTGAACGGACTAATGCGTCTTCTCCCACAAGCCCCATTTACACATGCCAGTCCCTTTACCTGGATAAATTCAGGACCCAGCACTGGCATCAGGTTCTCTGGGCCTTCTTACCTTATCCCCAGAGTCTGGGGCTATCATCTTAGCCCTCACCATTCTCCTTCTGTTTGTAGCTGTCCACCTCCCTGGCTAGACTGTAAGATGCTAGAGGGGCACTTTGTAGTACAAGGGATCAACATGGGTGTAGAGGAAAAAACATGGACATTTGACTGGCGTCTTAAAGACTGTGGAAAGCGGAAAGGAAAGCATTTCACCTATCTAAGGGAAGCAGGCAGGGAGCCAGGAAGCCACAGGAAGGGAGCTCCGAAGTCTGGATTGCACCACCGTGCTCCCTACTCACCAACTCTGGGCCTGCTTCCCACCTGTCCCAGCTCATAGGGGCCCTGGATCTGGGCAGGCAGCCAGCGGGCACACATCTCCAGACAGCACCTCCAGCTCTCCTCTCTGGGGCAGTCAAGTTCAGGTCTCCCAGCCAGGAAGGGGAGGCAGGGGCTCTCCTACGTGTACTGGCCTCCCCCCTTCTTTCTTCAACTGTTTATTCCTGCTCTAGCGAGCTCCAGGCCCCTCATTGTGGGCTGACTGGAAGGGCAATTAGAAACAGCCACCCCCCTCTCAAGCCATTAGCACTCAGCACCGCTTAATTAAGGTAATTAATGTAAAATCATCACCAAATGAGAGGTGGCACCGGCTGTGGCTCACAGGGTGGAAGGTGCCAGCTGCAGGTGTGAGGAAGGAGATGGGAGGGGGCAAATACCAGACTGGATACCACTGCAAACCTGGACTGGCCCTACCTGTTCCTCAACTCTGATACCCACCTGAAATCTTAGGCCAGGCTGGGTTCAGCTCTTGACCCCCCCACCGGG
>CABHPQ010001938.1:0-56536 GCA_902168405.1 Peromyscus aztecus
GTTGGAATTCTGGGGCTGCTTTATTCCCTTTGCTCTGAATCACAAGTGACTGTTCTTGCCTGTTCTCCTCCTCATTCTAAATTCTACCCTCAGAGCTCCTTTGCTGAAGATTTAGGTGCCTGGGTGTGGGAAGTGGAGAGAGGGCCGTGTGAGAGGTACTTCCATCTTTTAAAGCTGAGCTTATTCTATTCCACCCTCATTCCTCGACATAAACAGGCCTCTTGTCTGGATCTTTTCTTTTTAATGATTTCCATGAAAAGGCTTTTATCCAGGCTCTGACATAACTGTCAGAACACACATTTCAGTGCGAGAGTGCTTAAAAGGCTATTGACATTTTTCTGTGGAAAAAAAAGTACTTAAAAAAATCCATCTGTGCATACACAAGTTAATGCCATTACTTTCTCTCTTTTCTCCCCTCCCCCCTCTTCCTTTCCCACCTTATTCCTCATCCTCTTTCTTTTCTCATTCCTTCCCGAGGTAAAGCCACAGTCTGGTACAAGTCTTGTATGTCCCTCACCTCCTAGGAGCTGTCACTTGGATACATGGATGGCTCTGATTGGTTTAGTTTAGATCCATTGATACTGAGTAGGGAGGAAACAAGCTTACTTTTGATCTAATGCCACTGTTGAGTTTCAACAGGCTGCTCCTTTGGAATCTGGGGCTCATTTCTCTGTCTCTCTGCTTGTATCTTGGATATGTGAGCAGAATGAATCATCAGGATGATTGGAGATGCTGGAGACAACAAGAATGACATGTAGCATTCCTGAGCAGGAGCTCACTTCGCCATGAGTTTATGGGGTGTGAGTGGGGACTCGGGTCCATGTCAGGTCACCTGAGGTGTGGGAGTTCTGTTCAAGGGGAAAGAGCACACACAGCCACATCTACGGCAGCAGCAGAAGGAACTGCTACTGCGCCTCAGCTTTCTTGTAAGCCACATCTTTCCTTTCTCCACTGTGGTCATGCTGCTTACAGACTTGTGTGCCACCTCCCAAGTTCTAACTACGCTCTGAGTGATGCTTCCAATCTTCCTCCTGTTACTCAGCACCCCCAAATTTACCTCCAGTCTGCTTTTTAGCAGGTGCTTTATCTCATGAGGTAGAGTTTATAAGCGATCAAAGTCATTAGAACACCTTTCTCAAATTTCTTTCTGTCTTTTTCGTATTTCCTCTCGGTTTGATAACTTTTCCTCCCTTTCCTATTTCAGATGGAAATAGGCTTCCTTAATAGCTATAAACTTTTAAAACAATCTACTTGTTCCAGGATTTTCTAAAAATTTGGTTCACTTAGTGTCATCCTTCTTCTAGGTTTCTTCACTGGGCCCTTTGACTTTTCCCCAGGCTGTAATCTTATACTTTAAAATAAAAACAATGCAAGTTATTCATTTGGATATACTTCCTTATATGAAATTTTAGCTTCGTTTTAAAAAATGGTTTTAGAGTACTTTAGTGGCTTGCTATTAATACCTTTGATGTCTTCTAGTTCAGTTCAGTATTTTTTGAGGTTTTCCTCTGCTTAATGTGAAAGTAAGTCAGTGGTGCCCTCTGCATTCTAACAGTTTCGGTGTGGTCAACATTGGTTACAACTCAAGAGATAGATGCTTTGCTGTTCTTGAGCATTTGTGGCTTCCCCAAATTCCCCTGCTGTACGTCTAACCCCCAGGAGCATGTATTAGGAGGAGGTGCCTTGGGACAGGCTTGAGTCTTAGGAGTGTAAAGTGCATGCATAGGAATGTTAATCTTAAGGAAAGGAAAAGGTTCAAAAGAGGGCTTTCCCCTTCACTACAGGAGGACTCAGTGAGAACCAGGGAGCCGTCCCTCACACCGAGTTTGGTCACTCTTAGATCCTAGACTTGCCATCCTCCAGAATGCTGGGAAGTAGACAAATGTTGACATCTGCCTGGTATGTAGTTTCTTCTTACACAGTCTGAACAGACTGAGATGGATGCTTTAGTGGAGATACACGCTCCATGCCACCGGAGCCACGGGCCACGGGCCCTCAGCCTGTCTTTTCTCAGACCTCCTACTGAATGCCTGGCTCTCCAAAAGAAGGAAAAGAAGCTAATGGTCTCTTGCCTTATTATTTTCACATATATATTATTTCATATATATATATATACATATGAGCGGGAAATAATATATATGTGTATTATATATATGTATACACACACACACACACACATATATATATGGTGAGTTCTGACTGGAATTATAATTTTTTTTTTACATAAAATGAAGTTTTAAAAAACTATCTTACAATCTTTAGATAATAGAAAGCTTTTTCATGTGCCAGTGGTGTAGAGATAACAGAGCCTTAACGAGTTGGTGATTGTTAGCCTGCCTGTGCACAGCAGGCAGGTGTGCTTTCTTTTGACTCAAGGCTAGTCACATTTTTAACTTGTCACTAGCTCATGAAGGGTTATCATTAAATGCCATTTCCTCTTAGGGATTTAGAAACTATGAATATGTCTTGATTTTTTTAATATTGAATACTTTCTTTTTTCTTTCTTTCTCTCATTCTTTCTTTCTTTTCTCCTTTTTTTTGTTTGTTTGGATTTTTGCTGTTGTTTTTATTTCTTTGAAACAGGGTTTCTCTGTGTAGCCCTGGCTGTCCTTGAACTATTTTTGTAGACAGGCGGGCTTTGAACTCACAGGGAATAAAGGTGTGCACCACCACCACCACTACCACCACCACCACCCAGCAGAATGTTTTCTAAAAATGAATAGGCTTTTGTTTCTTATTAGACTTTAGGCTATATAATACACTATTTTTTAAAAATATAATTATATATAATAATGGTTTTATTATAACATTTTCATACAGGTATATAATGTGTTTTGATCATATTCAGTTTCCTTTCCTTTCCTGTATCTCTTACTTTTTCTGATTTTCCCTCTCCTTTTCCCATCTACCCTTCTGCTCACATTATACCTTTTTAAGGGAAGTTTGGTGTCGGTACACAAAGAACTGAAGCAGATACTTACCATATGCCCTCTTTACTCTCCAGTCATAATTTCTCTGGTGTGTGTGTGTGTGTGTGTGTGTGTGTGTGTGTGTGTGTTGGGATTCAGGCATGGTGAGCATGTGCTGGCCTACTGAATTACATGAAGTCTCTCCCTCAGTGTACTGTTTTGCATTAGTTAGGCATACTAGTTATAACTGATGGTCCAGTATTTAATTGTTGTTACCAGCTTCAGTTCATAGCACTTGTTAGGATGGACCTTGTGCAGTACTGTGGGTGGTGATGTGCTCAGTGCAGCAGGCCCATTATTGTAGCACTCTGACGAACAGTTTCACTTGCCGAAAGCCCACGTTCTTCATCTGGGCACACCCATGACCTCCAACAACCAGTGTGTTCGGACTCTGTTGTTTGCTGCTTCCAGGCTGTCGTTATGGCGTGGAGCCATTAACAGTGGCCCTTATGACTCAGTACTGTGCACGTATGACACTTCTGTGTTTGTTGTTGGTTGGTTGGTTTTATTTTGCATAATATTCTATTTCATGAGGGTTCCACAGTTTGCCCATCCATCTTGGTCTCTTCAAAGTTCTGTCAAGTAAGACTGCAGAGACCGTATGTATGCATTTGTGCACAGGTGTTTTGTATGAATTCACCTTTCACAATCATCTTAGTACAAGTTTCACAGCACGATCGCTGAGTCACGTGGTTAGGCCATGTTTCATTTTGTAGAAGACTGCTGAACTTCTCACTGGTGGCTATCCTGAGTCACACGAATGTCCACAGTGCACCAGCTCCCTGCATTACATCCTCAGCGGCATGTTACTGTCATCAGTGGCTTTTTGGATTTCAGTCACAAAGGTTTGGAATGGGCCTCCTTTCTGTTTTAACTAGTGATTCCATAAAAAACACACAGCACTGTCTTCGTGTTTTAATTTGTTCTCTGTCTTCTTTCATGAGATGTTTGTTTAGGTCTTTTGCCCATTTTGTAATGGTAGTGTTCCTTTTTATTATTTTGTTCTATAGAGTGTAGGTTGTCTTTTAACTCTCTTAACAGTGTCTTTTGCAGAAAGATGTTTATTGATTTTAGTAAATTCCAACTTAGCACTTTTTTTTCTTCTTCTTTTCACCTTTTTTTCTTTGAAGGATCATGCTTCTGGTGGTATTCCTGAAAAATCGTTACTGAACCCAAGGACACCCAGATTTTCTATATAATATTATCTTTAAAATTTGGTTTCATATATAGTGTTGTTTTGAATTTGAGTTGATTCTTTTTGTGAATGACATTAAGGTCTGTGTATTGGTCCATTTCATTGTGTGTCACTGTCTAGTTCTTTTTTTTTTTTTTAAAGATTTATTTATTTATTATGTAGTGTTCTGTCTGCATGTATGCATGCAGGCCAGAAGAGGGCACCAGATCTCATTACAGATGGTTGTGAGCCATCATGTGGTTGCTGGGAATTGAACTCAGGACCTCTGGAAGAACAGCTAGTGCTCTTAACACTTGAGCCATCTCTCCAGCCCCATTGTCTAGTTCTAACACTGTTGAAATTACTACCACTTTTCAATCGAGTTATCTTTATTTTCCTTTCAGAGATTAGTTGACTGTGTGTGGGTGATTACAGATTCCTGTCTGTTTATCTATCGTTTTTTTCCACATATCATATTGACTTGATTACTATGGCTTTATAGTTAGCCTTAAAACTGGGTTCTCTTCCCACTCTGTGTCTTTCTCCTCGTTGTCGGTATTTTGTTGACTATTATATGTCTTTTTCCTTTCCATAGAACTTTTAAAATCAGCTTGTCATTACTTACTAGTATCTTGTGTAAGGGTTACAGTTCTGAAGGGAAAGATATCCTGGCAGTCAAAAGCCAAGGAATACCTACAGCTCAGAAAGGAAAGGTATTCTGATAGTCATAGGCCAAGAAATACCTACAGCTCTGAAGGGAAAAGCATCCTTGTAGTCACAGGCCAAGGAATATCTACAGCTTAGAAGGGAAAGGTATCCTGGCAGTGGGAAGCCCAGGATTACCTACAACTGGAAAGGAAAAGGTAACCCAACAGTGGTGTTACAGTTCTGGCCCAGTGGGGGTGCAATTTCCCCAGCAAAGTGTTAAGAGTCCTTCATCCAGGAAAGGTTTCCCTAATGCTCTGCTCTAGCCAGGAGGGTTTCCCAGTGAGGTTGTTTCAGGTCCATTTCACTCTGCTCTGGAGAATTGGTACAGCTCTTCTCAGCTTCCTCAGAGTGTAACAATTCTGCTCCAGCAAGGGAAAGTTTACCCAGCCAAAGTGTTACAGTTCTGCACTGCTGCCTGGTCTGCTCTACTCTGGCAAGAGTCCTTATAGCTCTGCTCTGCTAAGGGGGTTCCCCCCACCACAGAAATGTAGTACTTCTGCTCTGCTCCAGCGAAAGTTGTCACATCTCTGCATCGCTCTGCTCTGGCAAAAAAAGAAAGTCCTTACCACAAACCTCACTCAAGAGATTTATTAGGAAGAAGGAATCCAGGAGAGTGGCTGTCTCTGCCAGTGGAGAAAGGGCTACCCCAAACTGAGCAGGTAACTGTCCCTGCGGTGAGTTCCTAAGACAGCATCTCACAGCATTGCATCACATCCTCTGGCTCTTATGTTTTGTTCTGAATCCTCTCCCATGATGTTCACCAAGCCTTGGGGTTGGGGGCTTGGTGTAGATGTAGGTGTAGGTTAAGGGCAGAATACTCAACAGTCGATTATTATCAATATCTTCACCGGGAATGAGTCTTTGAATTAACCACTACCCACAGCAGAAGAAATTTCTCTGGATAAAGTTTAGAGCAGCAGAAAAAACAAATCTATAGGTACAAGCATAAGTATTTCAGAGGCAGTTTGACCACAGTCCATGTAGTAAAACAATAGTAGCTGGTTCCCCCGCATCCTGGGCCATGGGCTTTTGACCGGGTTTCTGTGCCAGGCATGGATTTCTTCCCGTGTAGCAGGCCTCAAATAAAACCAGAAAACTGTCGACTGCTCCCACAGTCTTTAGGCCACTGTCACATCAGTGTGCACTGCTGCTGGCACCTGTCTGCCAGGTCACTATTAGAACATTCAGAGTCGACGGCTGGGGAATATCATCAATGGCTTTTCTTTCCTACCAGCCTGATAGCACCATAAGACAGTTTCTTCAGGGCTCTCCTGTCCAATAACTTGTAGGGAGGTATTCCATTCTTGGCATGAAAATTTTCATTTAATAACCCAGGTCTTCTGGGGGAAGCATTGTCCACCCATGCAGGGAATCTGTGTCCAAACACCTTTAAAAATTTTGTTTTTT
The DNA here is from genome assembly GCA_902168405.1 of Peromyscus aztecus. Taxonomy (NCBI): domain Eukaryota; kingdom Metazoa; phylum Chordata; class Mammalia; order Rodentia; family Cricetidae; genus Peromyscus; species Peromyscus aztecus. The sequence continues at coordinate 6,259 of CABHPQ010001938.1, forward strand.
TGCCGGGCGTGGTGGCACATGCCTTTAATCCCAGTACTCGGGAGGCAGAGGCAGGCGGATCTCTGTGAGTTCGAGGCCAGCCTGGGCTACCAAGTGAGCTCCAGGAAAAGCGCAAAGCTACACAGAGAAACCCTGTCTCGAAAAACCAAAAAAAAAAAAAAACATTGTTTTTTAATTAGCTTAAAAACTAGTGGGTGCCATTAATGTTTCTCATTCATTCTTAGTCTTGGTTAACCTATCCCTACTTCTCTCCCCATTTCTCTTGCACCCTTTCTGATTTTCATAGCACGTGTGCTTTACTATCCCTTCACCCCTTAATGCTCATCCTCATCTCATGGGCCCATTCAGGCTTCCCGACTTCCACTGTTACTCCACATTAAACACACAAATTTAAAAATTCAAAGTGAAGATTCCCATATGAGAGAGCACAATGCAGTGTTTGGCTTTCTGGGCTAGGGTTGATATTTTCAAGTTCCACTCCTTTTCCTGAAAATTTCATTTTTCTTATAGCTGACTAAAGTTCTATTGTGCATATGCACCACATTTTCACTATCTGTTTATCAGTTGGTGGACATCTAGGATGATTCAATTTCCTAGCTATTGTGAATAGAGCAGCCATGTGCAGAGATGAACAAGTGTCTCTCTAGTAAGATATGGGGTCCTTTGAGTGTACACCCAGGAGTGGTATAGCTGAATCACATGGTAATAAAAGTTTAAAACTAAAACTCCTTTAAAAAAAAAAACAAAACTATTTTTAGCTTTTCAAGAAAGTTCCACCCTGGTTTCTGTAAGTTTTAAATTTCAGATCCCATTTGTTCAATAGTGGCATCAATAAAGTAATTGGCCTTTATATATTCATCTCTATTCTACACATTTGCCAAAATCTTCCAGTATCATGTTGTATGAGAGTGGTGGGTGGCAATATCCTCATCTTCATCTCTAGGATGGAAGTGTCTGTTTTTCACCATAAGTGTGATGTACTGTAGTTCTCAAAGGATGCTTATTATTATTTTTAGTGAGTTATTGTCTATTTTTAGTTCACTAAACTGACTTATGATGAGTGGGTATTGACTTTTGTCAAATACTTGCTTTGCATCTCTTGTTAATGATCACATGTTGATCACCTGCCGATGTGAAGAATTGCATTGAATTTTGAATGTTGAGTCTGCCCCTTTTACCTGGAATAAGTCTCACATGTTGTGGTGTATGATTCATTTGACACATATTACTAGGTTTTCCTTTTGTTGAGGGTTTTTATATCAATGTTCATCAGAGATATTGGTTGTATGTTTCCTTATGGCTCTGCTTCTTCCTCTGGATCATTGGTGCATTGGTCCATGAGAGAGGAGGGAGCAGAAGCAGGAAACAGGGTGGATATGATTGAGATAGCCCTCTGGGAGATGACTTCTGTGATGCAGGTCAACTTTATTCCAGAGTATAGGGAATATATAGGATTGGGAAGCCTGGGGACAAACTCTAATTTGCATTAAGTGGCACGCTCCTGTCATAAGGCTTTGTATGTGGCAGCAGGGTCCTATAGCAAAGCTCCTAGTACAAGTCTTAGTTACAATATGTATAGCAGGGGGAAGGCTTCTAGCAGGAAACTGTGACAAGGGTCATGTTAAAGATAAATCAGGCATCTAGGCTTAGAGACAGCTTTCAGATAAGGTCATCCTCCTGGCCCAGAGACATTCTCCAGACAAGAGCAAGTAGAGAGCAGGAAGTCTCACTGTAGGGGAGGGAGTCCTTTTGTTGCCAAGCTTAGAGAAAGCTGCCAGGCTATGGTAGACTGTGACCTCTAACCAGCAGGGCCTCCCAATATTTCCTTTTTGATAATATGATAATAATGCTGACTTCATAGAATGAGTTAGGAAATAGTCACAATACTTTTCTTTTCACAAGGATTGTAGAGAATTCTATTATAGCCTCCTTAGATGTTTAGTAGACTTCACCAGTGAACCAAGTAGACTGGTACATTGTGATTTGAGAGGTTATTGATTATTGATTCAACTATTTCAGGAGATAGAAGTTAATTTTGATATCAAAATTTGATTGTATCTCTGAAGGGATTGCTCTTTCTTTATCCAACTTTCAAATATTAGATTCATTCCTCATGTTCTTTTGTTATATTTGTGATGTGCATAGGTTTACTATTGGTGCTCTCTCTTATAGTTCTGCTATTTGTAACTTCTGTCTTTCCGGCCCCTGAGAGTGTTAGCCTGGCTAGAGAATCATCAGTGTTCCTCAAAGAACCAACTTTATTTCTTGTGTTCATTGTTTTCCTTTTTCACTGACAGCCGTTTGAATATAATAATAGTAGTTGTTGTTGGGCTTGCTGTAGATGTGTCTTGCTATGCTCTCTCCAGCTGCCTCTAGGCTCCTTTTCTGCTGTGTGCAGTCAGTGTTATCAGTTCCTGCCATCACCCACTGCTCATCGGCTCACTGTATACTACACATTTTAAGTTGTCTTTTCAGTTTAATTTAGTTTTTGTTTGTTTATTTCTTCTCAAAGCTTCTTTTATTATACAGTCTTTAAAGGGGTACACTGAGCATCTTACTAAAGTTTGAGATTCAGAAAGCTCCAAAGTGTGAAACTTTCGAGCATCAACATGATACCTGGCCTGTGGCTACTACTGACCTGCTTTCTATCTCAGTGGGTTTACCTTTCCCAAGAGTCCTTCCCCTTGGCCCACATGCATGCGTGCGTCTGCGCCTCTGTGTGTGTGTGTGTGTGTGCGTGTGCGTGTGTGTATGCATGCACACATGCACATGTGCGTGCCTGGCCTTCTTTCCTTTGGTGTAAACATTTAGCAATTCATTCATTCATGTTAATATACATAGCAATGGTTTCCCATTCTGTTACTGGGTATTAGTCTATTTTATAGCTTCTTCAAGATTTTAGTTTTTTCCATATTTTTCTATTATGCACAAAACTTATTAATATGTATGTATTTGTGTTGGTAACTGGATCAGTAAAATGAGTGAAAGTACTTGTAGACGTATTAAAGTACAAAAGAAAATATCACCATAAGTACTGTTTTTGTTCATATGGTAAGTGATGTTTAGCTTTTTCAGTTGCTTCATTCTGTACCATTTTATAGTCCTAACATTAAAATAAAATATTCCAATCTTGCTACTTCTATGGATTCCTGGTCTTTTATTGTTTTTTTTTTGGGGGGGAGGCATAATTTCATTTCATTGTTTTCAAGGTCTGATCATTTATTAGTTACTTAAAGACTTAGTTTGACTGAATTCAGACTTAGAAGTAGAATTTATCAGCAAGGAGAGACTACATCTCTTGATAATCTGTTCCTGGCATTTTTCTTTGGTTTCCCTTATCCTTTTGGTCAAAATTTTAGCATATTTTGCAGCCTTCTTGGTTTTCTTAGTGCATTCAGAGCCATACATTGGTGTTTGTATTGCAGGATACATAGAGTGACATAACTCTGAATCTTGGGCACTTTGGTCCCGGGCTTCTTACTTTCTTTGTTTAAGGGCTTTCTGACAACACTTTGGTGGACATCCTCTTCTTTAGTGAGATGGAAAAGCTCCTAGATTCTGCTAGTCCTTTTTGGCCCCATCCACTGAAGCACAGTACTAACTTTCAGTCTATGAATATCCTTCTTTTTCTTTTCCACAATGACCAAGTAAAGAAAACTCAGATGGGCACCCATAATGTATCTGCAACCAGACTTGGGGTCCCTTTCTCTAGTTCTTCTTGGTCAAGAATGTCCCTTACTCAAAAAAGCAGATGCACTCTGCCATGTGTCTCAAGACACCTTACTTCATGGGAAAACCTTGTTTGTTGTTCCCAGCACTTTCAGACAACACAACCCTTCCACTCCTCACCCAGAGCACCAGCAACTCCTCCTGTGGCCAGGTGTTTCCCGTAAAAAATAGGAGGCTTGAGTTCATCATCCATGTCAATGTGTTTTTGATAGCCAGTGGCCAGGAAGGAGATACATAGATAGCTTCATCTTGAAAGAACTGACCACCTAGGAGGTGTCATGCAAAAGAGCTGGTGTTAATTTTAAAATTATGTAAGAATCACAAGAATAGTGTAGTTGTTTCCCAAGCTACTTTTCCTCTTAGGTTAATATCTTAATGAGTCATGAAACATTTGCATTTATGAAAGGTTGGAGCTTAATCTTTATAGAAATCTGTTAACTAATGCTAGAAATTATTTAGAGTCTCTCAGTTTTGCCGCTAACATCCATCATATGTGCCGGGATCCATTTGGGGACCCAGTGTTACACATACTTGTCACATGTCTACGGGCTTCTCCAGTAGGAGTTTGTCCTCCAGTGTGGCTAGAGTTTTCCTGCCTGGCCCACAGTCAGGCTAAATCTCTTTCACCTGCCAGTCCCACAGTCGCTCAGACCCAACCAAGTAAACACAGAGACTTATATTGCTTACAAACTGTATGGCCGTGGCAGGCTTCTTGCTAACTATCCTTATATCTTAAATTAATCCATTTCTGTAAATCTATACCTTGCCACATGGCTCGTGGCTTACCGGCATCTTTACATGCTGCTTGTCCTGGCGGCGGCTGGCAGGCAGTCTCTCTCCGCCTTCCTGTTCTTTTTATTCTCTCTGTTAGTCCCGCCTATACTTCCTGCCTAGCCACAGGCCAATCAGTGTTTTATTAGCAACACATTTGCCATACAGAACATCCCACAGCAAATTATTTATTTAGAGTCTCTCAGTTTTGCTGCTAACATCCATCATATGTGCCAGGATCCATTTGGGGACCCAGTGTTACACATACTTGTCACATGTCTACGGGCTTCTCCAGTAGGAGTCTGTCCTCCAGTCTTTCCTGTCTTTGGGGACCTTGATACCAATCCATTGTTTTGGAGAACTTCTAGTTTGGATTTGTGTGAAGCTTGTATCAAAGATGGATTAAGGTTACGTATGGTTAGGATGGTTGTTGAGCTAATGTGTCTTCAGTGTGTCATGTCAGGGTTATACAATAATAACCTGTGTCACCAGTCTTGATTACTTGGTTATGTGGTACCTGTCAGAGCTCTCTTGTGTAAAATTAATATCTTTAACTTTGAAAGTTTCTAAATACCTATTGGCTGAATGTGTTAGTTCTTTCTCTGTATTGATTTGTTTTCTTTGTCTACATGTTTATCTGCTATGCCAATACACAGCATATGGTATTCCTGGACTTTCACAGTGAGTTTCAAAATCAAGTTGTGTAGAATCTCCAGCCTTGTTCCTGCTGTGTAAAACTGTTTTGCTTCTTTAATGCATTTTGCATCTCTATATATTTTCAAATCAGTTTGTCAGTTTCTGCAAAAGTCTTGCTGGGACTCAGGTCCTCATCCTTGCTCAGCTAGTATTCTTATCCATAGAGTTACCTCTCCAGCCCTGTTTTTAGTTTTTTTTTTTGAGGGGTGCTTTTGCTGTGTAGTCTAGGCTAGCCTTGGATTCTTCCTGGTCAGATTAAGGTTAGCCTTGAACTCTCCGTGCTCCCCTGTCAGCTTTCCAAGTGCTGGAGTTACAGGGGTGTGCCTCGACACCTGACTTATTAATCCAGGGGGTTTTAAGGCATGCTGTGCCAGGAAGTAGGGGTAAGAACAACCTAATAAAAGAAGATGCTACTTCCTTCATCATTTAGAAAGTCACAGGGGATGTAAAGGTTTTGTGCCAGCTGCTAGAGATGACCAAGTGGGTAGGGTTTTTTTTTTTTTTGGTTGTTGTTTATTTGTTTGTTTTATCATAACATAATGGCATTTCAAAATTGTGTTTAGGAGTCTTTTGAAAACTGAAGATGGTGGTCTATTTTCTTGGAAAAGTAGCATTTTAGATACATGTTTTTTTTTTTCAGTGCTGGAAATTCAACTCAGGGCCTCACACATGCTAAGCTTGTACTCTACCACTGAAATGTGTTCCCAACTCTCCTGTTTATTTTTCTTAGACTTGATACAGTACTACAATTCTGGAGTGTGCTAGTTCTTTGTGATCAGCTTAACCTGACCTCTACTTCATAGGAGTTCTTCATGGTGCAGTCTAATCCTGTCCCTTTTCAGGAGGTGCAGTTGTTCACACTTCTGATGTCAAGTCTACCAAGGCCACCCTTCTTTGACAGAATGTTACTTTTATCCTGGTTTTAGTCTTTTTGTGTTTTCAGAAGAGACATTTAGCCACTCCTAATGTTGACAAATAAGCGACCAAGAGAAAAAGAAAGAAAGAAAGAAAGAAAGAAAGAAAGAAAGAAAGAAAGAAAGAAAGAAAGAAAGAAAGAAAGGAAGGAAGGAAGCCAATGCCAGTGATCTTTTTTTGATCATTCTGCAAGCAGTGTTGAACCTATCCTGGTGTGTTTTACCATCTTTCTAGTCATGTCTGGGACCTTTAAGAGATGATTTTAATATTTTGTTCATCAATTTTGTTCATCTTACCTATATTATATGTTCACCATTGCCAGAAGTGGACACCCTTTATAGTTCCTTACCTTAACCTCTGCTTCATTAAAATTTGAGCATATAATATATAAATTATATTTTTATTAAAAATTTAACATGGTAAGTATATTTCTCTGTATTATTTCAACAAATAAGTTGAATAATACTTCTTGATATTTTGTTGCATAATTACTCATTCTTTTTTCTCTGAACTATTTCCTAACTAGTTGACACTTCCCATTCTTTTATTTTCCATTTTTATTTGATACATAATGATAGTTATGGAATCAAAATCATTTACAGGCCCTCTACTGTATATATTTATGAGTATAAATTTGATCATTCTTGGTAGCTTACATACTTTCTGTGATAACAAAATCAAGTTTTGTTTAGAGGATAAATAGAGGCTTTTAACATCATGGGCAACACTGGCTTTAAGTTAAAACTGGGAACAGAATCTTGTGTGACTGTATAGTTTCATATCTAGCAAAAAGAAAATATATCTCCAATGGATTTTAGGAAGCTCTTATAAGTTTCAAATGGGTCCAAGCCATTCTTGCTGTCATATTTTATTAGCTTAGTTCTTTTCTTCATAAGGAAAGCCTGCATTTTGTAACCTTATTTTTAAAGAATATGACACCATGAAAATGGATATTGCAATCGGTGTCTTAAAATTGTGTCTGAGTTCCTGAAAAGGACTCTGAAAGTCACAACAGAAAACACTCAGTGAGCAGTCAGGCAGAATGGACAGCGGCCACCTGTTCGCCCAGCTGGTCATCACTTCTGACTCTCAGGAGAACATCGAGCTAGTTTGGTTTTCTTTTTGAAACATGTTTTACTGGTTTCTTTGCTGAATAACAGTAAAGCACTTAACAATCACACTTATAGACAGGCAGTCCAAACTGGAAATTTCATGACTTCATTTTGATTGAACCTTACAGCCTCCCCTTTAATTTTTTATGAGATGCTTGTACCAGCAGTCTTTTCTATTCTTTTATAAACTAGACCTTATTTATAAAGCCTGGTGTTGCAAATGGCCCCATTGTCCTTTGGCTGTTCTTTTCTCTATGTACTTTTTACACAGAGTAGGTACTGGAGATACATCCTCCATGTTCTCTGGTACCTTTTCTAGCTGTCTGCTGTTGGTCATCAAATTTCAACTGTAGTGGAAAATTTGGATCATCCATTTTATTCACTTTGGGCATTCTGCTAGGCTTTTCATAGGTTGACTGAATTGCAAAGATGGTATTAGATTTTTTCCATGGCTACTTAAAAATTTGGGGGTAGTAGAAATTTGATCTCCGTGTTATGACATTCTCTCTAAGTCTGTGTTTTCTGTGGGCGAGTTGGTGGGAGAAACCTTCAGTGTTAATGGAAGCTATGGTTATAACAAGGAAGTATTGGATTTTGATGGACTTTTTTCTATCAGAAGTTGCCTTATATACATTTGAATTCCCTATCTTTGGTCTCAGTAGCAACTTACATGGCCAATGGCACATCCCTTACTTTCGCTGGGAATCCCAGGATCATGCTTCACTGTCATGGTAATTCATAAGATGTAAGTTCATCCTGGTCTTTCTAGTGAGCCACACTAAAGGTACATGCTTTCTTTGCCAAATAGGGGTTTTCTTCATCACTCTTCCCTTGTCGGAGAGCAGCTTGGATTATTGTTCTTTACTTTGTTGTGGTCTTGGAATTTCTTCTTGTTGTTGAACTTCTTTCAGAAGTATTTATTTGAAGCAGAATATTTGAATCCCAATACAGCTTTCTCTGACATCATTTTTTCATTCAATGTCATGTCTAGTAAGTAACGTTAGATCAATTGTATCATTTTTAGTGTAAATGTTTGAGGAAATACAAAGAGGGTAGAGAGCATGGAGGTTGATGGCGGCTCGTCACACTTGTCATGACTCGTTTTCAGATTTTCTTTAAGTTTGCTGCAGAAAGTTGCATGGCACACACTTTACAAACTGAACCTGTTTTCTTCTTGATTACATGGTCCGTGACGAGAAAGCAAATGTGATTATTACTTACATTCCCTTATAGATATGATGTTTTGTTTGCTCTGGGCTCCTCAAGTTTTTATTTTTGACTTTTTGGAAGTTTAAATATTATATACCTTAAGTGTGGTAGATTTGGTTTTGCATTACATGTTGAATGGCATGGTCCTCGAATCTGTGGTTTGGTGTGGGGCATCAGTCTGTGGAAACTCAGTCATTGTCCCTATGGATTGCTTCCACTTTCCCCTACTCTCCTCTTCCTTTGGTATTCCTCTCACACGGTGTTATCTTTTGTTGTTGCCTGACAGATCTTCATCTTTTCTTCTCGGATATCCTGTGTTTTTGTTTTTTTATTTTTTGGCTTTCAGTTTTAATTTTTTTTTTTGTTGCTCTATCTCAGGCTCAGAGATCTTGTCCTCAGCTTTGTGTACCGTCAAAGGCATTCTTGTTTGTCCTGGCATTTGTGATCCCTGGCCTTTCTTCCTTGGTTATGTCTTAGAATTCCCATTTTTCTGTTTGTGTGTCACTTGCTTTTCAGTTAAAGCTCTTACCGCAGCAGTCATGGGTTTAAAACATTTCCAGCCAACATTTTTTCTGTGTTCAGTTCTGGGCCTACTGCTTCTTCATTGTCCCTTACCATGCCTTGTAATTGCTGTTGTGTCATGTCAGAGGATTCCCTTAAACTGTAAGGTAGCAGAAGGCTATTGTACTTAAATCTCATATTTCTTCTTTACTGAATATTAGTGTCATCTCGATCTCTTGGGTGTTGAAATATCTCTGTGATCCTGACATAAATTCTTTTGTATACGTTCTTCTGCTATTCCTTATTTTGAGGAGCTAAAACATTGTTTTCAATTGTGGATACATTTTACCTTCTCACTAACAACACACAGGTATATCAGGAATCTTAAAGAGTCTTATTAATAAAATCAAACCTGAAGCCAGTTATTGGGATGAATGCTGGAAGATCAGAGAAGCAGAACAAGCCACAGCCACCTCGCCTCGCCAGTTCCTCAGCTGATCCTGTTTTGTCGGACTGGAAGCTTCTCAGTCCTCATCCAGAATGAATCTCAGCTGAACTGTGCTCCAAAGCCTGAAAGCTTAACCAGCCAAATGCTTAACCAGTCAAATGCTTCTAGTTTCTGGTCCTCACACCTTATATATCTTTCTGCTTTCTGCCATCACTCCCTGGGATTAAAGGCTCGCTTTCTGGGATTAAAGACGTGAGTCACTGTGCCTGGCTGTTTCCAATGTGGCCTTGAACTCACAGAGATCCAGAGGGATTTCTGCCTCTGGAAAGCTCAGATTAAAGGCGTGTGCTACCACTGCCTATCCTCTATGTTTAATATTGTGGCTGTCCTGTTCTCTGACCCCAGATAAGTTTATTAGCGTGCACAATATTTTCGGGAACACAATGCCACCACACACAGGATTCCACTTTATTCACCTTTCTTGCCAACACTTGCTGTTTATATTATTTTTGGTAGTGGTGGTCCAAATGGGTACAACGTTGTGGCTTTGGTTTATATGTCCACAATGATGGGCATACAGTTGTTTTTCTCATTGATGCAGCATAGTGCTGACAAGAACCATTCAAAACAGGAATTATTCACTTTGGCTCTTAGCTTTAGAGTTTTCTGTCCATCATTATGGGGATGACGTGAAGGAGCAGAGATTTTTCACACCATGGTGTCTAGGAGGCAGAAAAGAAAGTACAGGAAGAGACTGGGGGCATTTAGCATCCAAGAATATGCCTCAGTGGCTTAGGTCCTCCAGCTAGGCCCCAGTTCTGCTTTCTCACCTCCATCTGTAATGAATTGATCCAGACATACATCCACTGATTAGGGCAGAGCTCCTGGGGTCTAATTCTTTTTGGAAATACCATCAGATACACCCCTCGAAGTGTGCTCTAGTAGTCTTTTAGCCACTTTTTAATTCAGAGTGTCAGTGACGATTACCCAACCCAAGTAATGATTGGATTGTCTTCATGTGCCTGTTTGGAGAAGTTTCTGTGCATTTGTATTGGTTTCTGCTGTTAGGTCACAGGCTTTCTTAGATTCTGGTTGCTGATCCCTGGGAGATGCATGGATTACAGGCATGTTCCCCACTCCCTGCATTACCTTTTTATTCCATTAGTGTTTTCTTTGATGTTTAGTGACTAATATTATGGTGGATAGTGAGCACCTTTCTTAATATACAGAGAAAAGTGCCAAAGCATTATGTTAATGCTTTTCTTCTGACTGATGGACATCCTTTGGAATCCACGAATCCTTACAAAGGTGGCCTTAGATATGACACAAATAACACACTTCTGTGTGTAGTCCACGAAAGTAGCTTTTTGTGATCATCTTGCAACATTTTTTTCCTTTTTTGATCACTATTCTTTTTTCCCATCTCTTTTGCTTGAGTATGACATCGGAGTTGCCAAAGGAAGCTAGTGTTGGATGAAGTGCCGAGAGAGCTGGGAACTCCTAGCTGAAACCTCCAGCTGCTCTGCAGTCCTTTTCATGGTGGTATTTGGAGTCTTCGTAGACTGATTTGTTTTTCTTTCTTTGAACATCACCTAGCCTTTAGGCTTCAGACACAGAACAGGCTGACAATCCATTTCACTCTGTTCTCACTTTAGCGCTTGTTTCTTTGAAGGAATGAGGGGATCCATATGAGATTGATCATCCATCAGTAAGATCCAATGCATCAGGAACAAAGGTTAGAAGTGAAAAGAAAACGTAGGACTCACAGAGTACTCAGTATAGATAGGGTCCTCTTCTAGGGGAGTCTGGATCCTTAATCTGTGAGACTTTCAGAAGCTTTGTGGACCAAGTTATGGGAGCAACAAATTGGGGACACCTTTACCTGCCCTCAGTGAGGGTTGCCTCACTGATGGGTTGGGCTTTGTGAGTGTCAAGTTATTTCTTTACGGGGTTAGAAAAGTGCCAGGGTGAGAAGTTAGAGGTATTCGATTATGTCTGGAGCTGGAGCTCTGGTTGCTGATAAAGCCAGAGTGAGCGATGAGGTCTAAAGGGTCTGCAACAGTGTCGTATGTATGCACTGTGTTTGCAGCTTGTGCTAACACAGTGCTTGAGGTCTAATGTAGTGCAGCAGTAGATGTGTCAGTGACGGGGCATCTGAGCATTGCTGGGTCTCCTGTAGACAGCGACACAGTAGACAGTGACTGCTGTTTTCAGAGGAGAGCAACTGGGGCATTTTCCTTTGTTTCCGTTCAAGGTCTTTCATATGCACCCTCTTGTTCAGTTTTGCTGGCACTCCCAGGTAGATTTGATTGTTAGTTTTTACTAGATGAGACTATTGCAGACGGACAAAGCAAACCCAGCTTGGCTATATAATCATTAAATTTCAAACTTTGGACTTAAAGACTTCTTATTCCACAAAACTTGAAAGACACCAAAACCCTGGTATTTGCATTTATTACTCGGCCTCTGCGCAGTAATTATAAGCGGTTCTCCAAGTTTCTAAGCTTAAAGCTCCCCCTTCCAATTAGTTTCTGATTCTAAGGTTTAGTGTTATGTGTCTATATTTATTAACCGCATTAGGTGTCTGTTTTGTTTATATACACACAGGCCCCTTTTTTTTTTTTTTTTTTTTTTTTGTCTTAAGATTTTGAACTCTGCCCAAGCATGGCAAACATGTCTCTCTAGCAAGCCCTACTCCTCTCCCTAATTCCCTTTGCCTTGTAAAAATCATTAGATTACTGTGGATCTTTGCATATAATTTGCCCACATAAGCTCATGTGGCATAGTGTCTTAAGATGTGTGTTCCTCTTTTTTTTTTTTAAATTTAATTTAATTTAATTTTACATATCAGCCACAGATTCCCCTGTACTCCCTCTTCCTGCCCCCCCACCCCCCTCCAGCCCTCTCCCCATTCCCATCTCCTCCAGGGCAAGGACTTCCCTGGGGATTCAACTCAGCCTGGTAGATTCAGTTGAGGCAGGTCCAGTCCCCTCCTGCCTTCACCCAGGCTGAGCAAAGTGTCCCTGCATAGGCCCCAGGCTCCAAACAGCCAGCTCATGCACTAAGGACAGGTCCTGGTCCCACTGCCTGGGGACCTCCCAAACACTTCAAGCTAATCGACTGTCTCACTTATCCAGAGGGCCTGGTCCAGTTCCATGGGGGTTCCTCAGCTATTGGTTCATAGTTCATGTGTTTCCACTAGTTTGGCTATTTGTCCCTGTGCTTTTTCCAATCATGGTCTCAACAATTCTTGCTCATATAATCCCTCCTCTTTCTCTCCGACTGGACTCCCAGAGCTCCACCTGGGGCCTGGCTGTGGTGAGTCCATTGAGAGCATTTAAATGATGTGTGTGTGTATATTTATATGTGTGTAAACATGTAAAATAACAAAAGAGCTCATGAATATGAGAGTGATTAGGTTTATATGAGGGACATAAGAGGGTGAAAATGATAGAATAAAGTTATGTAAATGTATTTTTAATGTTTGAATATGCTAAAAAAATTAAATAAACTTTCCCTTAGTTGTGTCAAAAAAAAAAAAAAGATTTTGAACTCTGAATTTAATGCTAGGTATCTTGGGAGCTGGGACTCGCATTCCATAACAAACTTTTAATTAATGATGTGCATAGGATGCTACATAGGCACTCTGACAGTTGACAGTGTTAATCGTGACTTCTTAAGTTCACCATTCACATTAGGTAACATTTGCTCACAGCCCCCTGCTGATTTTCTAGTAGGTTATCCTTTAGTTTAAGGGGCCAGATCACTTTCTCACACACACTCCATTTATCATCTGCTGCATTCCTGTAGTAAACTTTGTATCTCAGTTTACCCTGTGTGTGTCAGGTGTCTGGCTGGGGACTGCTCTGGTGGCAAAGCATTTCTTTTCAAATTGAGAAGCATTGTTCAGTATTTTCACCTGAATATCCAGCAGGTTTCTGGTGCTCAACTTAGTGCTTCTTCATTTAGCCTATAATTTCCATGGTCTCATTACTAGGGGGAGCTCCACTATATAGCCATCAAGGCCAGAATACATTGAGTTGTTCATATTTCTTTTTCTCTGTAGCATGTTCAGCAGGCAAGTCAGCAAATCACTGATCTCTGTGTGTGCTGCTACCTCACTTCACTTCCAACATTGTTGTTTGGGGCGTTACAGTGATCTGTGTTGCTTTTCCTGCTTCTAGTCTAGGTCTCCCAGTGGACCAGCTTCTGTACCTAGCTGATTTGTCTGGATTATAAAGTTGACCTTGTAATTCTCTGTTCATACTCCATTGTTTCTCCTTTGCCTCTTTAGCCCTAAAATTCGCTTCACCCTACATCCAAGTAGGCAGTCAAAACATGTTTGAGTGAAAGCGGTAACACAGAAAGTACCGTTTTCATCACATATAAGGGGCACTGCTTTCTCTTCTTCCCTCTCTCCCTTCTTCCCCTCTCCCTCCCTCCTTCCTTTCAGGTTTTTTCTTTTCTTTTCTTTTCTTTTCTTTTCTTTTCTTTTCTTTTCTTTTCTTTTCTTTTCTTTTTTTCTTTCTCTCTCTCTCTTTCTTTCTTCCTTCCTTTCTTTCTTTCTTTCTTTCTTTCTTTCTTTCTTTCTTTCTTTCTTTCTTTCTTTCTTTCTTTCTTTTTTGGTTTTTCAAGACAGGGTTTCTCTATGTAGCTTTGGTGCCTCTCCTGGAACTCATTCTGTAGCCCAGGCTGGCCTTGAACTCACAGAGATCCACCTGCCTCTGCCTCCCGTGTATTGGGATTAAAGGCATGCACCACCACTGCCTGGCTCCTTTCTGTTCCTGTTCTCCCTCTTTTTTTTCTTTGTTTCTTTTTTTTCATTTTTCTTTATTAAGAAATTTTCTACTCACTCCACATGCTATCCACATAACCCCCCTCCTCCCTCCTCCGACCCCCAGCCCTCTTTCCCAAGCCACCCCACATCCCCACATCCCCCAAATCGAGGTCTCCCATGGGGAGTCAGCAAAGCCCAGCACACTGAGCCTAGGCAGGTCCAAACCCCTTCCCACTGCACCAAGGCTGTGCAAGGTGTCACACCACAGGCACCAGATTCCAGAAGCCTGCCCATAGACCAGGGACAGATCCTGATCCCCTTGCCTGGGTGCCCCCTAAACAGTTTGAGCCAAACAACCATCTTCCATATCCAGAGGGCCTAGTCCAGTCCCATGGGGGCTCCACAGCCACCAGTCCACAGTTCATGGGCTTCCACTAGTGTGGCTGGTCATCTCTGCACGACCTCCCATCATGATTTCGACGTCCCTTGCCTGCAGAATCTCTCCTCTCCTGGAGCTCAGCCTGGTGCCTGGCCGTGGATTTCTGTATTTGCCTCCATCTGTCACTTTTCTCCCTCTTTTATTTATAAATTTTTAAAAGACAGGGTCTTATGTATCCTAGCATAGCCTTGAACTTACCATGGTCCTCCTATTTTCCTCTTCCAAGTGCTGAAACTATAGGTGTGCACAGCCATGTCTGGTTACAGAAGGCTTTGTATAGGAAAAGGTTGACCAGGTTTTAGAGAAAACACTGGATTCAGTCGTATTATTATCAGTCAGAACAACAGTGTGAGTATGAAAGTAGAAATGCCCCTAATGTTTTAGGATGTGTCTGACCCAGCTGGGAGAGACTGGTGTGTGGAACAGTGGGATGTGAGCCATTCGTTTTGGAGTCTGGACTTGTACTCCTTTGCTCTTCCATCCTAACTGGCACGCACATTGCTTGGGGTGGTGGTGGAGGTGACAGGTTCCACTATGTTGGACTCAAAGTGATATCAAAAAGTACAATATAGGAAGCTGGAGATGTGCTGAGCATGAGAGCAAACAGGGGGTGAGGAGTCCTCAAGGAAGAATGGATGTGAGATGATGAAGGAAATGAAAATTATCCACTGAAAGGATGAACAGGAAGGAAGACACACTGGTGCTGTTGTCTGCTCTGTACTCCTTTCCTTGTAGCCCAGGCTAATCCCCAGAAATTAGTCAGTTGGTGCCGCAGCAGCTCTGGATATAAATGTTCTTGGTAAAGCTGCTTAGCACATCAGGAAAGAGCTCTGGAAGGTTCCGAGTGGAATTTTTCATAAAGTCAAACGCCACATTTTCCTGGTGACCTGCATTGTACTTATAGACGTGTATTTTGTCTTCACCACCTCCTTCCCGTCTCATATATTTTAGAGAAGGTGCTTTGAATGGACATCCGTAATTACAATATCTGAGAATTTATGTGATGGTTTCACATGACTTGATGTTCCTATCTGTGCTGGTATCTGCATGGCAGGTTGTCTGTGATAGAGCCTTACAGATGTGGAGAAGCTGTGATTGCTTAGGTCATGAGCACTGGGGCTCCGGGGCTTTAGAATATAACACAAAACACTGTGACTTCTAGTCAAGGGCTCACAACTTCAGCATGGTGACTGGCCTGGACTGGCTTGTATTCCCTTAAATTGGTAGGAAAACCGTATGTCAACAACAGGAACAACAGAACCCCCCCCCCAAAAAAAAAACCCTATACAAACAAACATTTTTTAAAAGAAGTATAGAGAATCTAAAGTTACTTCCCTAGGTACATTTTCAATTTGTACAGTCTCAGGATTAGACGTCAGTATCTCATGTGGCACCTCTGGATTGCTCCTGCTAAACTGGCAGTGTTTGATTGATTGTGAAAGAACACTAATGTGCTTGGGATTTGATGTCAAGACACACTATGGACAGCTTTGGCTTTGGTGTTCTGAACGAGAAAGAAGGGAGCAAGCCGTCACTCTCTAACGGAAGCTCTGCTCTTTGCAACAGGAGAGCATGGGAGTACCCCACTCCCTTGGCATCCTGAGTCCTGGGTGTGTGGTCTGCAGCAGCTACAGTTCAGGAGGCTATCTCACTGAGAAGTGTAGAAAGAACACTGTACTGTACTTGAGATCATGAGTGCTTGTCTTTTGCATAGACCTAAATTGTTTGCAAGTGCCTGCTCTAGCTTGGTTTGTTAGTAAAGCCATGGATGTAAGTGAACCCAAATGTCAACAGAAAATGAAAAATCCCAGTGAAAAGCTAGGGAAATGGGCTGAGTCAAAAATCTAGAAGGAAATTTCAGGCAGAAAATACAGACACAAAAAGCTGAAAGCAAAATCTTGGGAAAAAGTACAGTACAAAATGGGGTTGAAAATCCTGGTAAAAATGCTGGATGAAAAGGCTGGTCTAAAAGCTTGCATCAAAAAATCAAGCAAAATGTCCGGCCACTGAGGCCACCTGAAAAATCCTGGCAAACAAACAGGATTAAAAATATGGGCAAAAACAAGGGGCAAAATTTGGAAAGAAAAAAATCAGGTGAAAAGTACAGGCACATAATTCTAGGTGAAAAACCCAGCACAAAATCAAATAAAAATGCCAGGTGGACAGGCTCTCCAAATAGGTCATGCTCACAATCCAGGAGGAAAATTCAGGGAAAAACTGGGCAGAAAAGCAGAGACCAAAGTCTAGGAGAAAAGAATGGTACAAAGGTCTGGTAAAACACTGGTAAAAATGCCAGGTGAAAATGCTGGGCAAAAAGGCTGAGACAAAAATCCAAAAGAATCACTCAGGGGAAAAATAAGGGAACAAAATACCAGAGCAAAGGTAAATGAGAAATACAAGCAGAAAAAGTCATGAGGAAATCTAGTCCAAAGTCCTGCACAAAGCCTGGTGAAGTATCCTGGTGAAAATGTGGGAGAAAAGCTTGGGTGAAAAAGGTTAGGCCAAAATTCCCAGTGAACAGCAGTTTGGAAAGTTTTCCTCAGACATCTCTGAAGTTGCTTCAGAAGAAGAGCAGATGATCAATTCCTGTGTAAAAAGGGTTGTGAAAAAACAGTGAAAATTGTCATCCTTTTACAGTTGAAGCATCTTGTTAAAGCAACGCACCACAGGGAACGTAACAAGGGAGGGGGTTAGGGTAAGAAAGCAAGGCACTCGCGTTGATGGGTTAGAGTTAAGATTGTTATAACAAGAAAGGAATGGGGGAGCAGAGGATGAGTGTCTGCAATATTAATAGGACACAGGACCACTTTCAGAAAACACGCAAGTGACTAAAACATTGTATTTACAAAAAAAAAAGTGCTGTGTTTGCAAAGACCAATGTACTTTCACTATAGAGAAAACATAAATCCATTTACAACAGTTTAGAAAGGTTTTCTCATACATATATGAAGTTGCTTGCATCATAACAACAGTTCTCACATTGAGTAATGTGAGTCTTTAAAAAACAGTGAAATCGGGCCGGGCGGTGGTGGCTCACGCCTTTAATCCCAGTACTCGGGAGGCAGAGGCAAGCGGAGCTCTGTAAGTGCAGGCCAGCCTGGGCTACCAAGGGAGTTCCAGGAAAGGCGCAAAGCTACACAGAGAAACCCTGTCTCAAAAACAAACAAACAAACAAAAAAAACAAAAAACAAAAACAGTGAAATCGGTAGTACTTTTAGAAGAGCAAGAACTCTGTTGTAACAATGCACCTTATGGAGAAGTACTGAGGAGGGTGGCGACTATTTACAAGACAGCACATAACAAGAAGGTTACTCTTCTTACCCTGCTTAAGGCCAAAGATTTAGAGTTAATGTTAAGGGTGGGATCAGAACAAGAAGAAAATATGGTAAAAATATTAAAAGTTCTGTAAGTTTAGCAGCACACCAGAGTCACAGTAAGAAAACAAAAGCATAAATGACTAAAACATTGCACAGTGGTGCATTTATCAAAAGAAATGTATTTCTATTATAGCAAATATAAAACCCCATTTACAAAGGTAAAATTTGGAAAGGTGGTCCATGCATCACAGAACTTGCATGCATCAGAAGAACAGATGTTTCATTCCTAAGTAAAGTGGGTTTTTAGAAGACAGAGTTAAAACATAGATTTTTACAACCATAAAAATGGATAAAAGAAATGCACCGGAGGGAAAGTCACAACAAGGGAAGTGGTGATTTGGTAAAAGAAGCAGGGCACATGACTTGGTTATTGTAGCCCTGCACAAGGACACTTGGGTTAGAGTCATGACTAACATTAAAACAAGAAGTGGAGGGGAGGCAGTGTGCTAGTATCTGTTACCTTAGTAGTCCACAGTACCACCATTAGAAGACACATGCCAAGGTGACTGAACAATCATACAATGGTGTATTGGCCAAAACCAAGGTACTTCCACTGTAGCCAGAACTAAATCCCAATTACGGCAACGTGGACAGGTTTACTCTTACATCTCTGAAGTTGTTTGCATCAGCAGAGCAGAGCATGCATTGCTAGGTAAAGTGAGTTTTAAAAGACAGATTGAAAACAGTAGTATGTTTACAACAGCAAGAACTCTGTTGTGACAATGAGCTCACACAAAAGTACATAAGGGAATGGTGATTATTCACAAGAAAGCACAGCCCATGAGTAATACAATAGCAATACAGGTGCACTGCAAAACGACATTAGGGTTAGGATGAGTGTTATGGTTAGGATTGGAGTAAGAAAGGCATATGAGGGGAGAGTATGAGTATCTGTAACTTTAGCAGCACACTGACCTTCTAGAAACCAGAGCAGTTAAGCGGAGGTACTCATTTAGAGGACTGTTCTACCTGACCAGTTCTCTCCCATTCTTATCATCACTGGTCAATACTATACTGGGGGTTGTGGCTAGAGTTTTCCTGCCTGGCCCACGGTCAGGATAAATCTCTATCACCTGCCAGTCCCACAGCCGCTCAGACCCAATCAAGTAAACACAGAGACTTATATTGCTTACAAACTGTATGGCCGTGGCAGGCTTCTTGCTAACTGTTCTTATAGCTTATATCAATCCATTTCTATAAATCTATACCTTGCCACGTGGCTCGTGGCTTACCGGCATCTTTACAAGCTGCTTGTCCTGGTGGCAGCTGGCAGGCAGTGACTCCTTCTGCCTTCCTGTTCTTTTTATTCTCTCTGCTAGTCCCGCCCATACCTCCTGCCTAGCCACTGGCCAATCAGTATTTTATTAGCAACACATTTGCCATACAGAACATTCCCACAGCAGGGGGTGGTAAGCCAAATCCAGACACACAAATGCCTTAGTATCTCTTTCTCATATATAGATATTAACTTCATATTTTTAGATTTCTGTGTTTAATTTATTAACCTTCTCCACAAAACCTCTCCCCCAAAGCTCAAAGTTCAGTTCTTGCTTCCTGGCCTCTGAAGACACTCACTTCAGTAATTTAAAAAGCCTCCAGATTGACAGCTTAATGGTACCTTATTTCCTGGGACCTCCTCCTGCTATATACATTCTTTTCTCCTCCCTTAAGCTCCTATTCATAAATCTATAGTCAACTATCTAAAACTGACTCTCTGTAGTCCGTGAATTTCACTATTCAGATTCACGAGACGAGAAACTGCCATGATCATCTCTTTTTATTTTTAACAATTGTATTCATGTATTCAATGTATTGTGATGATACTCACACTCCACTACCCTCTCTTACCCCTCTCGCTGCTGACCAGTTAGTCTCTCTTCTATGTTCATGTCCTTCTTCTGGGTATGCAGGTCTTATGTATGTGGCCATAGCTGCTTTGTGTTCATGATGGCAAAAGCAGTGTCATATCCAGAAGAACATAGTTCACAGCACTCCTCCCCATCTTCCAGATCTTGGCTCTTGCATACTTTCTGTCCCCTTGGACTTGGAAAAGGTGATAGAGATAGCCAGTTTAGGGCTCAGCACTCAACAGTTGCCTATCAACACTCTGACCTTTTATGAGTCTCCGTATTACCATCACCCACAGGAGCTACTCTCTAACCAAGACTAAAATTAGCACAGATATAAACCTAAGTATTCAGAAGGCAATTTCTCTTTAAATCTATTTAGCAAAACGTTAGTGGTAAATTTCCCCCAAGGATTACAGTACCAATCAGAAAGCAGTCATTTACAACCACACCTCCAACAGTTGAGTGATTATTGCAGCAGTGGGCATACCTTGCCTTCAAGGTCAGTACTATAGCACACACAGTCTACCACTAGAAAATACAAAGAATACAAAAAATGAATAAAAAATTAAAACTAAAGAAAATGAATGAATGAAAAAATTGGGCTAAGGTTCTGAGACAGAGTTCTCAAAAATGAAATAAAAATGACTGATAAACATTTTTAAAGTATTCAACATAATCAGCTATCATGTAAATGTAAATTAAAAATACTTTGAGATTCCATATCATTCAGATTGCTATCAAGAAAACATGTAACAGCAAATATTGAAGATGATGTGGAGAGAGGGAAACACACTTAGTATGTAAACTTGTGCAGCCACTGTGGAAATCTATATGGCTGTTTCTCAAAAAGAGAAAACCACTACATGACTGAATTATCTCCCAAAGTCTCCGTAGTGTATGACAGGTATGTTGTGACCCTACTCACAATAACTAGGAAATAGAATCAACCTAGATGTCCATCAACTAACAAATTGATAGTGGAAATGTGAACATAGAAGAGGTACCAGTTGGGAAGAACAAAGGGTCAACAGGAAGAGGGATAAGAGAGGGTAGTGGAGTGTGAGTATCATGACAATACATCACATACATGAGTACAATTGTTAAAAATAGAAAGAGATGATGATGGAAGAGGGGTGAAACCGTCAATCCATTGTCCTCTTTCCAGTTAGTTGTAGAGAACTTCATCATGGAGTCAAAGAAATTTAAATCAAATTTATAATTTTGCTTATTTAATAACACTAAATATTCTCTTCTGAGTTAAGGGAGTTGGTAACACTAAATGACAATGGAAATTGCATTACATGAGAGGGACATGGAAAGCACTTCTTATGGACAATTTGAAGTCCTTGTGGGACATAAATTAAATTTGATTCTGATTGATTAACTTCTAGGTCCACAGGTCTGTGCTAAACACATCATCTTGGTTTGTCCTTGAACTTGTTGGACCAGTCCATGAACAGAAGGTCTTCTGGTAGAAGAAAAACCTTACACAGCCTTTGTTTAAAGCTGCCAGGCCTTTGTCACAAGTCAGCAGGGTAATGAAGACCAACTCTTTGTATTTCTAGTTATGGCCCCCTCCCTATTGGTCCGCCTATGGGGGAGTCTGCCAAACTCTTAGTCCTTCAAAGGGTTAAATTTTTTATAGTGAATTTCATGTGACATTATGCAACCATTAAACACTATTGTATACAGAAATGTTACCAGAATATACTGGTTGATGAAAAGGCTGTAACACTTCCTTGGGATTTTAATATTAAGGATGTGTTTATACTAGGCATGATTGGTGGACACCTTTAATCCCAGAACTTGGGTGGCAGAAATAGTGTTATCTCTGTAAACTCAAGTCCAGCTGAGTGCACAGAGTGAGTTCTGGGCTAGCCAGGGATACATAGTGAGACCATGAGCAAAATATATATATATATATATATATATATATATTTCTATACAAAAGGCCAAAAGAAAATATATTTAGATAATATTTGTGACAATCTATAGATATGTGGGGCGTTTACCCACCAACCCCACAGCTCCCCAGAGTTTTCTTGAGTGTGAGCAGCAGGAAATATTAGATAGAAGGATTTATTGCGGAGAATATCACGGAGATAAACAGATAGAAAATAAAGGATAGCCTTGAGAGGGCCTGGAACCTTTTCCAACGGGCCCGACTGTCTCTGCCCCAGGGTTTTTATAGAGGCGCCAAGGGGGTGGAGCAAATGACCTCCTCCCCCAGCACAGCCAAGTGCAGACCATCTCAGACACCTGCACTCAGGCCCGTGGTCCTAATCATCCTCTATGTGGATCTGCTGGGTAAAGCCACAAGGAACCCGAGAACGGCCCCCCACATAGATAGACATTTTTTTTCTTTTTTAATATCTGTGTATGTTTGTATGTGTGTTTACATGTTCATGTGAATTCACAAGTAGCATGGCCTGTGTGTAGAGGTAAGAGGACAACTTAGGGTACCCATCCTTGACTTCTTCATTGTTTGACATAGGTCTCTTCTTGATCACTGCTGCTGTTTCTGCAAGGCTAGATGGTCTCTAGACTCTTGGTTTCTTCCTCCCAGCTAGCTGTAGGAGTTCTGGGATTACAGGCAGCCACCACTGTATCCTGTTTTGGTGTGTGTTCTGGGGATCTGAATTAAGTTTTGTTTTTTTTGTTTTTTGTTTTTTTTCTCTTTCAGTTGTGTGGTAAGCACGTTTACCAACTGAGCTATCTCCCCTGCCCTAGAGTTATTTTCTTTTTAATAATTTTGTGTTTGGAAGCTGGAGATGATGCTCAGTGGTAGAGCCCTTCTTTACTAATAAGGTGAATCTCTGGGTTTGATTCTTCGCATCAAACAAACAAATGAACAAACAACCCCCAAACAAGGAAAGTCTTCTTGGGTTGATGGGATGCCTTAGCAAGGAAAAGCCCGTGGTACTGAGTCTATTCTTGGGACCTACATTATGCTATCAGAGACAAACCCTTACAAGCTGTCCTCTGACCTCCCACAATTTGCAGGTCCATGTGCATACCTGCACACACAAATAAAGATGTAATGTTTATTTTTTAAAGAATGTTTTCCCTAAATTATATACCATATGCATGAGTTGTAAACAAAATAAAAATGGTCATACATGGAAATAAAATGAACTGTGAGCTTATTAACATGTTCCTATTTTAAAACTCAAGTTCAGTAGACAGCCAGGAATTTTGATGTAATTCTTCTCTAGAAAGCTTCTCTTTGTTTCATGGTTAAAGTCCAAACCTCTCATCAGGGTATCTCCAGCTCCTATCACTGAACCTTCTACAGGCTGCTGACCTCTCTGCTCTCCATGCCCATCTGTGCCTTCTGTGTTTTAGCAATGTGTCCTTGGAGTGGGAACCTTATAAACCTCATTTCCCAGAATCCCATACCAGCTGATTTCAGCTCCTTTCTTGAAAGGAGAAAGATCCACTTAGCCTTTGTTCTGTGAGGACTTCTGCAGCAGCAGCCAGTTATGGAAGAGTGCTTCTTTTGTTTTACAGGTTGAGGGGCAAACCTGACAAAAGCCCTCTATTGCTGAGCTACAGCCATAGCCCCTGGGAATTTTTTGAGGCCACAGCTTCTATGCAGTTCAAGCTGCTCCTTAACTTACTGAGCAGCCAAAACTCACCTCCAATTTCTGCTCCTTCTGCCTCTGCTTGCCAAGTGTAGAGACAGCAAGCACATGCTACCATACTAGCCCAAAAGAACGCTTTTTGAACTACATGGTTTCACCTCTTCTTCAGTTCCAACAACAGCACTTAGATGGACTGGAGAGTCTTAACATCTGCCATTTGCTTTCCAGGATACCAGTGGCAATTGGGGCTATTCCTTGGGCAGATCCTGTATCTTCTAAAGGCTTTCTGTGGTTCCAACAACAGCCTAGGGGCACTTCCTCCACAGTTCTGGTGACCGATGACCCCTTCGAATTTTTGTCCCAGATTCAGAGGTGTTAACTCTCTGAAGTTACTAATCCTGAATTGCCCATACCCCATCCCCCACCCCCACCCCCAAACCAAGCAAGCATCACACTAATCACCATGCAGCAATGATTGGAATCATACATACAAATAGTAACTTGAAACTGCGATCACATGTTCAGAAGCCTTTTTTTCCCCCAGTTTAGATAAGTATCAATTGTTTAGACAATAAATTGCATTCTTGGATTCTCTAAAGTTCTAAGTTTTTTTTTTTAAGTTCTGAGTTTTTAGTGTAAGTGTTCATTGATAAAATAAACTCTGCATCCAAACTTGACTACCGGATATTCTATTTGTATTTCTCTTTTCAAAAATAGCATGGAAAATTGCTGAGATTTCTGTAAGTTTAAATACTTTAAAATTTGTTTAAATTTAAAATGGCTGTTAAGAATTATGTCCCCAAGACACATAGATCACCCTGGGAAGGGGAAATAGATGAGATCTCCTGGGTAAACTGGGGGTAGTAGAGGGGAGGGGATGGAGGATGGGAACATGAGGGATTCTGATGGTCATATTGGGGGAGGGATGGAGAGGGAGAGCAATGAAAGAGATATCTGGATAGAGGGGGCCATTGTGGGGTAAGGGAGAAACCTGGTGCCAGGGAAACTCCCAGGAATCCACAAGAATGACCCCAGCTTAGACTCCTAGCAATAGTGGAGAGGGTGCCTGAACTAGCCTCCTCCTGTAATCACATTGGTGACTACCCTAATTGTCTTTATAGACCCTTCATCCAACAACTGGTGGAAACAGATGCAGAGAGCCACAGCCAAGCACTGGGCTGAGCTCCCGGGAGTTCTGCTGAAGAGAGGGAGGTGGGATTATATGAGCAAGGGGGAGTCAAGATCATGAAAGGGAAACCCACAGAGACAGATAACCCGAGCTTGGGGGAGCTCACAGACTCTAAACTGATAGCCAGGGAGCCTGGATAGGATGGAAATAGGCCCCCTGTATGTGAGTGACAGTTGTGTAGCTTGCTTTGTTTGTGGGGCCCCTAGCAATGTGACTAGGATCTGTCCCTGGTGCATGAGCTGGCTCTTTGGAACCTATTCTCTGTGGTAGTATGTCTCACTCACCCTTGATGCAGTGGGGAGAAGCTTGGTCCTGCCTCAACTTGATATGCCATGCTTTGTTGATTCCCATGGGAGGCCTTACCCTTTCTGAGGAGTGGATGTGTGTGGGGGTGTATAAAGAAGGTGGAGGAAGGGAACGGGAGAAGAGGAGGGAGGGGAAACTGGCTGGTATGTAAAATAAATTTTAAGAAAATTAATAAAAAAGAATTATGTCCCACAATAAACTAGTAGGAACCAACATCTGTGACCCTATATTCATTCCAGTCCAGTTTCTGACACCTTACAAAGATGCACATTATGTTTGATAAATAAAACAGTTGAATCAAAAAAGTACTATAACTGTGATAGATTGTCAGTTACATAGGGCAAAACTTACCATATTCCTGCAATTCCCATAGCTCTAGTTTTCCTTGTTTGGAAACTCAAGTTGCACCACCTATTACTTAAACTTTTAAATCCTAGAAAAGCTCCTCCCACCCTAAACATTCCCCGGAGGTGGCAGCTGTGTCTCACCTCCCCTGGCAATCAAGGCAGATCCTACTTATTGCTGTAGCTGCTGCAGCCAGGTAGCTATTGCTGGCCTCAACTGCTGTGCTCCAGAGTCCCCTGCAGAGATATCCCGCCAGCCTTTACTACTCATGTTGACACAGCTTGGCCAGCTCCAGTGGGAAGGTGCCTCTTGTCATATCTGTTAGGGAGTTCCCATGGGGACTTCAGGCTTTAATTTACCTTCAAATATTTAGCGAGCTGAGCAATAAACTATCTTGAATGCAGACCTTTTTTATCAGGTCTGGTCACCTCCCCTGGGTAAGTCTCTGGGTCGAATTGCATATCCTTCTCATCAGAACACTTGGATTCACATCACCAAACAATCCAGATGGACTCTGCTAACGTTAACTCTGAAAACATTGGTTTCCTAATGCTTTTGTCAGCAAGCCTGTTGATCTCTCTCTTTTGACCAATTGTGATCTGATGTACTACAAATAACATACCATTGTATTGCTTTTGTTATAGCTTATGCAAGCTTCTGAAAGACAAACAAATCTACAGTGGTATAAAATGCCTTTTGGAAATATTTAAAGGACTCACAGACCAATTTTATGTGGTATAAACTTACATAAATGCTATTTCGAAGGATTATTTGGACTTGCCTAAGAGGACGGGAGTGAATTTTCATAACTGGTCTCCAGAACTAACTGAAAGGGCAAGACTGAGTAAACACGTGCCAGAGTCGGTCTGAGTAAACAAAGCCAGAAAGTGTATGAAAGGCTACTGCTGAATCAACAGAGAGCAGCTGTCACATTCGTCCCCCAAACTGTGCCCAGACACTGGCTATTCCTGAAATGTGACAGTAAATAATTTTTATGGAAGAGAACGGCTGTGTGTTATTTTATTGTTTGTTTGTTTACCTTTTAGACAGGTTCTGACTGTATAACCCAGCCTGTCCTCAAACTTAGAATCCTCCTTTCTTGGCCTCCTACAGTTATTTAAGTCCTGAAATAAGCTGTTTTAGTTTCATATTACAAAATAAAGTTCCACACAGTCTTGTACAGGGTCTAGCACAGAGCTGATCCCTTACCAATACTTATAAGATGAATTAATTATCACTACAGATGTTTAATTTATGTGTAATGAATAATGGGGAAGTTTGATCCCCCCCCCCCCCCCCAAATCACACTGCCAATCTGTAACACACATGACACATGAAGTTCGTAGCTCCCTCCTTGGCACATAATTGGGATGCATGTGTACTTGAAATGTGAAATTCCAGTTCAAAGTTCAGTGGGCCTTGAGCTATATAACTTTCCCCTGTTCTGTGGTGGGGTGGTGTTGTATTGTAGTGAGCATGGTTTCCAAAGGCATTATGTTGATTGAACTTGACTCTCAGTGTTAGTAACTGATAATTGTACTATTTATTATGAACACAATGTGATGACTTACATGATGGGCCCATGTTATGAATCCCAAGAGATTTTTGGTATTTCCTTCAATCTGTTGTGATTGACAAATACTTGCTTGTTGATGTCTTTGATGAACTTTTATCTCAACAGTTCCCCCCAATCCAATTACATATAGCTACCATCTTACAAAAACAGATATATATATATATGCCTGTGTGAACAGTATAGAGGTTACCAGACATTATATTAAGAGATATAGCCATGGCAGGTTACTCCTTAATCACTTCTTTAACTTAGGAAAGAGTTAAAACTAGCCACTGAGCATAATTTCTAGATCTCAGCTAAGTGGAATTCAGAAAACCTAACATTTATGTTTATTAAAAATGAAATATTTAGAGTAATATATGGATGAAAAATATTGTTTAAAGTGCCATAATATCCCTTGGTCAGCATTCATTCCTCAGACAGTGTTCCAATCCTACAGGCTTGAATTTTGCAGGTGAGGGAGCTTGTTATGTATGATAAAGAAAATAGTTGAATCAAAAAAGTACCATCACTGTGACAGACTGCCAACTGCATAGTGCAAAACACTATTTCAAGTCTGGTATGCATTTCTTTTGAATCTGCATCGCTGAAAGCCGGATGTTTTGTGTTGTGAGCACTGCCAATGTGTGATGTCATAGCTTAGTTGGCAAAGGTTTTGTTTTCATAAATATTCCTACAATGTGTGACAAGACAACATCACTATTTTCCTTAATGCCTTCTTAACTTCTTCACACCCAGAGTCTTTCTTTGGGGTCACCCTTTAGTTATGCCATCCCTGGACATAATTTCCATGCAACTGTTTTTCTCTGGTGCATCAAGATGAGGCATTTATTAAAGCAGTTCATGAAGGAACTAAGTTGCATTGATCCAGAACGCTAAGCCCTCTTTGGATGTATTAACATTTCCTTATTTTGATATTGGATTTGTTGATAAATGGAAGGATAGTACCAACTCTATCTTTCTTCCATATGACCTTTCAGGTTATGAATTCAACCTTTTAGTTTACTTGGATTAAAAGATTGCACCAATATGAAGACCCCATGAAAAAAGTTTGTCAGCTACTCAAAAGGTTGAACAGAGAAGTACTATGACTCCCATAAAGTCCACTCTTAGGTAAATGTCCAAAAGAAATTAAATCTGGGTTTTATATAGGTAATTGTACATCAGTGCTCATAATAGCATTGTTAACAGCCAAAAGGAAGAAACAGTCCTATTGTCCACAGAGAGATGAACAGATAGATAAAACGTGAACTATAAAATGTGCTACATGTGCATAATGCAAAGCTTAGCCATTGTTCTAGTTAGTGTCTCTGTTGCTGTCATAAAAACACTGACAAAAAGCAACTGGGAGAGGAAAGAGTTTATTTTGGCCCATTATTGAGAGAAATCAAGGTTGGAACTCAAGGCAGGAGTCTAGAGCCAAGGAACCACAGAGGAATGCTGCTTACTAGCCTTCTTCTGCTTGTGTTCAGCTACTTTTTTTAGTACAGTTCAGACCCACCTGCCTAAGGACAGTACTACCCACAGTAGGCTGGGCCTTGCGTTTCATGTTGAAACCAAGAAAGTGTCCCACAAACATGCCCAAAGGCTAATCCAATGGAAACATTTCCTCAGTTGAAGTTCCCTCTTCCTAGGTATGTCAAATTGGCAGCTAGGAACTATGACAGCCGTATAAATACTGTAATTTTATATATGCTACATTTATAGACCTCAAAAATTGTATTAAGGATGGTAAGTCTCACACAGAGGGACAGTACTGCTTTATTCCACTTGTATGAGGTACTCCGAATAGGTAAATTCATAGAGGCAGAGACTAGAATAGAAGCTACCAGGAGCTGGTGAGTACATTGTGGATGAATGCATTTGATCTTAATTATCTACTTATGAGCTACTAAAGTGATATATATGTATATATATAGACATATATATGTATATATAGTGATAATATAATATAAATATTTTACTGTTCATATTTTACTGCCAAAAGTAAGTGTATGAAAGCTTATACTATGATTTTATCTCTGACTTTGCTTCAACATCCCTCACATTTCCTCTGCCAACTTTCCTGTCTACTATCCTATCTTCCTTCCAAATAGATTAGACCAGAAAAGAAAATCCCCTCTGCCACATAATAATCAAAACAATAAGCATACAGAACAAAGAAAGAATATTAAAAGACACTAGGAAAAAAGGCCAAGTAACATGAAGGCAGATCTATTCAAATTACATCCAACTTTTCAGTGGAGACTCCAAAAGCCAGAAGAACTTGGACAGATGTCTTACAGAATCTAAGAGGCCACAAATGCCCACCTAGACTACTATACCCAGAAAAACTTTGAATCATCATACATGGAGAAAAGATAGTCCATAACAAAGTCAAACTTAAACAGTATCTATCTACAAATCCAGCTTTACAGAGGTGCTAGAAGAAAAACTCCAACATAAGGAGGTTAACGACACCCATGAAAACCCAGGAAATAAATAAACCCACATCAGTAAAATCAAAAGAAGACATACATACACCACCACTACCACCACCATCACCACTATTATCACCGCCACCACCACCACCACCACCAACAACAAAATAACAAGAATTAACAGTTATTGGTCAATAATATCTCTCAATATCAGTGGACTCAATTCCGTAATAAAAAGACACAGGCTAACAGAATGGATGCAAAAATAGGATTCATCCCTCTGTTGCATACAAGAAACATATGTCACCATCAAAGGCAAACATTACCTCAGAGTAAAGGGTTAGAAGAAGGTTTTCCAAGCAAATGGACCCAAGAATCAAGCTGGTGTACTGATTCTAATATCTAACAAGATAGACTTCCAACCAAAATTAATCAAAAAAGATGGGAAAGGACACTTCATACTCATCAAAGGAAAATTCCACTAGGATGATGTTTGAATTCTAAACACCTATGCCCAAATGCAAGGGCACCTACATTTGTAAAAGAAACATTACTAAAAGTTAAATCACACATGAACCCTACACATTAATAGTGAGTGACTTCAATACCCCACTCTCACCAATGGACAGATCATCCAGACAAAAACTAAATAGAGAAATAATGGAACTAACAGATGTTATGACTCAAATGGACCTAACAGATAACTACAGAACATTTCATCCAAACAGAAATTAATATACCTTCTTCTCAGCAGCTCACGAAACCTCCTCCAAAATTGGCAACATACTTGGTCACAAAGCAAGTCTCAACAGACACAAGAAAATTGAAATAACCCCATCTATCTTATCAGATACCGCAGATTAAAACTGGATTTCCAAAGCAATAGAAACAACTGAAAGCCTACAAACTCATGGAAACTGAACAACTCTCTACTGGGTCAAGGCAGAAATAAAGACTCCCCAGAATTCAACGAAAATGAAAGCTCCACATACCAAACCTTATGTGACTCAATGAAAGCAGTGCTAAGAGCAAAGTTCATAGCACTAAGTGCCTTCATAAAGGAAGGAGATGCCTATAAAGGCACAAAAAGCTTCTTGTTTGTACTTCTCTCACTCTCATGACCGCAAGGACAGCTCTCCCACCTGCCACAGGCAAAGAGGGGTGGAGGGATGTGGGAGGGCATCTCCTTAAAGTTAGTTTTAAGGTCTTTTTTCTTGTGCTTCTGTTGTGTTGGAATATTCAGGACTTGTAGTAGGATAGCTGGGTTCTGGTGGGGATATATTGCCTTGGCTATTGTTTCTTGTGTTCTTATGCTGGCCTCTAGACATCTGGGTTTAGAGTAATTAAAGGGCTAGGTACTGATTTCTGAATTTGTCTTTGTTGGATGGGTGTTTTGTTCCTTGGTTTTTGTTTCCTCTCTGGTCTCCTGGTCTATGTGGCCTGGACTTCTCCCAGTCTTTTTGGTCTCCAGTAGAGTGGGAAGTCTCTGCCCCAGTTGGAGTCTGGGGGGAAAGGCAATTAGAAGGGGGTGGGACTGAAGGATATGGTGGGGGGATGCTGAAATAGTGAGATAGTGAGAAGTTTTGGGGTGGCAGCCTACCTAGATTTCTGCCAGTCTGTCTTATCTCTGGTAGAGCAGAGAGTCTTTTTCCCAGTTGAAGTCTGGGCTTTTGGTAGATGGGCTGATCTTTGGTAGAACAGGGGAGTCTCTGCCCCAGCTGGGATATGGTGACTAGGAGGTGGGAGGACTGAGGATAGGGTGGGCAGATGCAGTGATATTTTATTTGTGCAACCCAATAAAGTTTATCTGAGGATCAGAGGGAAATGCCAGCCCCTATATTAAACATAGAAGTCAGGCAATGGTAGCACATGCCTTTAATCCTATCATTCAGGAGGCAGGGATCTGTCTGGATCTCTGTGAGTTCAAGACCAAACTGGGAACAGAGCCAGGCATGGTGGCACATGCCTTAAATTCCAACACTAGTTAGCCGTAAAGGTTTGGAGGTCTGTATAGACAGACAGGAAGTAACAGAGCTGGGCAAGAAGAGGAAGTGATGTAGCTGGACAGAGAGAGCAAATGAGACAGCAGAACAGAAAGGCATATAGGCGTGAGTACACAGGAAGTAGGTCTCTTTTGGAAGCTGAGGGTCGGTAAGGTGAGGTTGGCTTATGGCTTTTCCTATTCCTCTGATCTCTCAGGTTTTAACCCTGATATCTGGCTCTCGGTTTTTTTATTTAATAAGACTGTTTAGCAATTTGCCTACAGGCGGAGGCTGAGAGAGAGAGGGAGTTTGGTGGGTAGGCAGCCTACCTGGACTTCTCCCAGCCTGCTTGTCTCTGGTAGAGCAGCAATCTCTGCCCCTGTTGGAGACCGGGGCACTGCAAGTAGGAGGGTGCGGGACTGGGATAGGATGGGGGGGGGGAAGCATAGATAGTGAAAGAGTGTGGAAGTCTCGGGGTGGGAGGGGCAGCCTACCTGGACTTCTTCCGGTCTGAGAGGTCTCTAGTAGTGGGGGCAGTCTCCACCCCAGACTGGTCTCTGGTACAGCAAGGCTCAGATGAATTCTTAAGTAGTGATATATGCAATAGTATTTCTAACAGTTTCTTAGTCCACCTTTGCTGCTGTAGTGAAATATCTTAGACTCAGTGTGAGAGTTTGAATGTATTTGACCCCATAAGATCATAGGGAGTGGCACTATTAGGAAGTGTGGCCTTGTTGGAGGAAGTGTGGTCTTGTTGGAGGAGCCTGGAATGCGTTTAATCCAGACCTTGAGGCTGGAGGGCACATCTCTAATCTGGACCACACCTTCTGTTGGAAGTGTGTCACTGTGCGGGAGGGCTTTGAGGTCTTTTTCCCAAGCTTCACTCAGTATGAGAATCAGTTGATTTCTGGCTACCTGCAAGATATTGCACTCTCAGCTCCAGCGCCACCTCTGCCTGCATGCTGCCATGCTCCCTGCCAAGATGATAATTGACTGAACCTCCGAAACTGTAAGCCAGCCCCCTCAATGAAATGTTTTCTTTATAAGAGTTTGCAGTGGTCATGGTGTCTCTTCAGGAAATACAAACCCAAACTAAGACACTCAGCAATAAACTGAAAAAAGCAATGTATTGCACACATTCCCGCAGTGCACGATCAAGTCTGGCAGATTCAGGATCTGAGGAGGGCTTGCTCCAAGCTCCAGAATAGTGTCTTCGGGGGTTGGAGAAATGGCACAGTGGTTAATAGCTCTAGGAAGCTCTTGCAGAGGACCTGAGGTCAGTTACCAGCACTCATGTCAGGTAGCTCACAATTGCTGGTAACTCCAGTTCCAGCGGATTAGACTCCGCCATTGGCTTCTGTAAGCACTGATACATATAAACAGGCCCATACTGCTGTGCCCAGCTTGTACATGAATGCTGGGGGCACACTCAGGTCTCAAGCTGATACCTGTATAGCAAACACTTTACTGAGCCATTCCTCCAGTTCCCAGACCTTGATAATCTTTTTTTATTGTTCAAATACTTTTTAAAAATGTTTTTAATTGAAATAGAATTGCATCACTTTCCCCTTCCTGCCCTTTCTGCAACCCGTCATGTTACACATCCAGCTCTCAAGTTGATAACCTCTTTTTCTTTATTATTATTACATACATGTATATGTATATGAGCACAAATATACATAAATACAATCTGTTGAGTCCATTTTTATTTCTGGTGTGTATATCATTTTGAGGCTGACCTCTCTGCACTGGACAACCAATAAGGGGCCTCATCCATGAGAGAGGCTGAATTCTTCTTCTCCTGGCCATCATTAGCTGCTGTTCTTTGTGTAGGGGTAGAAATTTCCCTCTTCTGTGTTGACATGTCCATTGCCATTGTCATTGTCCCAGTCTTGTTTCTACAGTCATTTCTAGGACAGAATGTTTCATACGAGACTTCTGATACCCTGGCTCTCACAATCCTTGCACCCCACTTTTCTGCGGTGTTCCCTGAGCCGTAGATTACGAAACTGTGATGTGGATGTGTCCACTGGAGCTGGGCTCCTCATGATCTGCTGATCTCTGCATTATGTCCAGTTGTGGTTTTCCATGATGGTTTTCATTGGCTATAAAGAGAGGCTTCTTTGATGAGGGAGGGGTGGCTGCTATGCTTTACAGAGTCAGGATAAAATGTAGAATGTAGCAAGAAATTATACTGATTTAGCAATAGCAGATTGTGTTCTTAGGTTCGTGATGTCACTAGCCCTAGAAAACTGGCTAAGTTCCCAGTACCAGACATGATTTCCCTCCTTTTGACTGGACTTTAATTCCAATTAGACAGCTGTTGGTTGCCACTGACATGTGAATGCCACTTATTGCACTTTTATTCATGTTTTGCCATGCCTGTAATTGTCATGGTCCTTGGTGTTACAGATGGGTAGTACTGTTTAATTGCTTCCCTCCCTTGGAAGCTTGTGACCTTGATAATCTTAATAGCCCTCTATTAGTTCTGCACAGAAGCAGCTGGAATAATTAAATTGGGTAATTTGTGTGGTTTAACAAAAGAATTGTATATAGCACCGAAAAGGTGTGGAATCCAAAATCATTAGTACCTACAGACATTGTCCTAAGTCAAATAGTGTCCTCCTAAAGTAATTATCATTCTTAGTACCTCAGAATGTGGTTGTATTTGAGAATAGGGCCTTTATAGATATGATTAAATTAAGCTGAGTCCACACTTTGTTATGTGAGCCCTAATTCAGCATAGCTAGAAGCATGAAAGCATTAAGACCAGGAAACAGACAGGTAGAAGCATACACAGAGAAGACAAATACTCAGAGAAATTGGTATGATGTAGTTAGCTATATGTCAAGGGACACCAAACACTCTGGCAAGGAGCAGAAGCTAGGAAGAAGCATGTAGCATATCTGACCCAGAGTCTCCAAAAGAGGAGCAAGGCGCTATAACCCTTGGATTTCAGAGGCTCTCCAGAACCACAGTGATGAATCTCTGTTGTCTAATCCCTGATGGTGGCATTTCGTTACAGCAGTTCACACAAACTAATACAATCTTGAATAGATAGCAGGTAGATAGTTAAGGACAACGGGAAAACAAGATCATGGCTATAAAACAGGCACTATTTGGCATTCATCAGTGGAGTACATCCAGTTTGTGAGTCCATGGTAGAGAACCAAGGGAATGACTCTGACCTCAAATTCTCCAGCCAG
The DNA here is from genome assembly GCA_902168405.1 of Peromyscus aztecus. NCBI lineage: Eukaryota > Metazoa > Chordata > Mammalia > Rodentia > Cricetidae > Peromyscus > Peromyscus aztecus. The sequence continues at coordinate 40,691 of CABHPQ010001938.1, forward strand.
TACCCTCTGTTCATCAAACATCGGTAGGAGCCAGAAATCAGGAAAGTACACTGAGAAAATCAATGAAGGTCGACTTTAGGGTTGGGGAGATAGCTTGGTGGGTGGAATGTTTACTATGCAAGTAGAATGTTTACTATGAGAACCTGAATTAAGATACTGGACAGTCACATATAATGTCAGGCACATGCCTGTAACCCCAGAGGTCGGAGGCAGTGAGACAGGTAGATCCAATGGACTCAATGGCTAGCCAGCCTTACTAAATTGGTGAGTTCCAGGTTCATGAGAGATCTTGTCTCAAAAAAAAAATGTGATAGAGATCAATTAGGGGGAGATATGTGATGTTGATCTCTGGCCTCCATATGTACACATATGGGCAAGTACACCCACACCCACATACATGCACATATGCATATACCAAACACACATACACACACACACACACACACACACACACACACACACACACACTCGCGCACACGCATGCTGATGCTGGATATGTCTATCACACCATATCCAGGGCAGAGTGGAAGGTGTATCTGAGATGAGAATGGAAATATTCAGTTACACGTCCTTACACTGTTCCATGTTAGTTGGTGAGATACTCCTAATTTACTGTGCCTGTTGTATGGAAAACACATGAATTTCAGGGTTGCTAACAATGCACGTTACTCTTGAAGAAGACCCACATTTGGTTCCCAGTAGTCACATCAAGCAGCCCATAATGGCCCATAACACCAGTTCCAGGGGTTCTGACCCATAACACCAGTTCCAGGGGTTCTGATGCCTCAGGCGTCTACAGGCACACACACACACACAAAAGTCATAAATTTCATGTTTACACTTAGATTTCATCCCTAAAATAGCTCAGAAGTTTGGGTATTATAGGAATGCCCTCTCCCTGCCAGGGACACTGTGGTGAAATGGTTGGCACTGTGCAAAGTGGTAAAGTTTCAAGAGAGATCTTCAGGTCACTGGGAATGAGAGGCAGTCCTTGGGCAACCCATTGAGTTTTCCTGAGGACCAAGTCTGCTGCCAGCTCTTCTTTCTCCTTCAGCTCCTGTCTGAGTCATAACACCTTGTTCTCATGTATATTCCTGCTTTTGTGTGGTACTGTCTGCTGCCCTCTGCTGAGCCAAGTAAGTGACGGTGGTCAGGGGGTCACCCATACTTAGACTTTGGTCCTCCAAAACCAAGTTAAATAAACCTTCTTTTGATAATTAGCTGCCTCCAATATTTTTGTTGTAGTATCATAAAGCAGACAAATACAGCAAAAAAATTTTAAACTCAAGCTGGGTGGTGGTGCACACCTTTAATCCCAGCACTTGGGAGGCAGAGCCAGGTGGATCTTTATGAGTTCGAGGCCAGCCTGGGCTACAGAGTGAGCTCCAGGAAAAGGCGCAAAGCTACACAGAGAAACCCTGTCTCGAAAAACCAAATAAAAAGTTTTTTTTTTCAAATTAAAAATCCAAAACCACTTCTGATTCTATACATTTCATATAACCCATTTGTTACAAAGCTTTTAGGCTGCCAGTGTTGAAAGGGGCCTGGTATATGAAAAGACTTAGCTGTAGATCCAGGATCTGGCACTACTGTCCTGCTATTTGGCATTGTGACTCACTGAATGGTGTTAGAATTATGCAAACATTTAAAGAATCACAGAGTCCTGTCCTATTCATAACACTTCTTTTAAAAATGCAGTTTTTAGTCAGGCATACTTGGTGGACACCTTTAATGTCAGCTATGTGTGAAACTGAGGCGGTAACTTGGGTTCATAAGTTTGAGACCAGTCTAAGTAACATAGTGAGATCCATCTCAAAACAAACAAAAAATAAACAAAAAAGCTGGACATAGTGGTTCATGCTTCGAATCTCAGTATGGGAGACAGAGACAGGAAGATTAATTATCTCATGTTAAAGGCCACAGCAAACAAACACACCCCTCACAACCACAATAAAGCTAATCAACCAACACACACACACACACACACACACACACACACACACACACACACACAAACACACACAGATCCTCCTTTGCTTTTGGGCCCTGTTAGAATCTGAATGCTTGAACAAGAAGCAATTACAGTACTGTATTCTCTATTATCAGCTTGTCTGACCTACCAACCTGTACTGTTTGTGTTGTAGCAAAACGCTGTTAGGCTCCAGCCCAGTGATTCTGAACCTGTCAAGTGACCCTGTCACAGAGGTCGCCTGAGACCATTGGAAAATTCAGATATTTATATTATGATTCATAACAGTATCAAAATTACAGTTACAAAGTAGCAATGGAAATAATTTTATGGTAGGGGAACAACACAACATGAGGAACTGTATTAAAGGGTCATAGCATTAGGAAGGCTGAGAACCACTGCTCTAACCTACTATACAACACAATCACATAATATGAATGCAGCCTAAATTCCCAAAGCATTTGCTCCTACTGCTTTGTTATCCCTCCCATAACTCACATCTGGGGCATCACGGAGATACCCTTTAAGTAATTAAATGGAGGAAGGAACCACATGGCTGAGTTTCCCAGTGTTTCACACTACAATGACATCAGTTGGGTATGGACAATGGTTGCATGACTGTCCTGCTTCAGGTTAGTTTCGACAGAGTGAAGGAAAATCTACCACTGGGCAATGTTCAGGAGGTAGAGCTCAGCTATCGTCTGTTTTATACTGGGGGACTTCAGGCCCGAATGGTGTTTTTACTCTGACTTTCAGAAAATGGCCAATGCTGAGGGACTTGGAAGTAGCAGTCCTGGAGAACTGACAGTCAGGCCAGTGGGAGAAAACATATGTAGCTGTACCTCTTGAGTGGGCACAGATTGAATAGAGATGGTGTTTCTATTTGAATTGGACAGGTGAAGTTAAAAGGTCGGCCTTCCCCGAGATGATGCTGTCCTTTTCAAGAGGGTAAAGCGGCCCTTCCTTGAGGTGATTATTCCTCTTTATCTAGACCTGCTCAGTGCTTCCAATTACAATGTATGAATTACGGTGGGAAAGCAACAGACATGTGGGCTCAAAACTCAAAAACATGGCCTTCTTTTCAACAACTCTTACATGATCTTCCCCAGTTTGCCCTCAGAATAAGCCAGCTTTCAACCCTAATATGACACTGTTTCCTGGAGTCGCCACTGAACCCTCCCCCCCTTTGATCGCACTGAGTAGCTTTCATTTGGAAGAAGCAGTGACAGGCCCTTAAAACATTGTTAATATATGTGGGTCTACTTTTCTCACCAGAGTAGCTTCAGAGACACCACTAAGGGTCTACAAGCAGACCCCACAGACGCTTTGTCTTCAGTGTGGTCTCCCATGCTCATCTCCTCTAACTGCACAATTTCTTCTGCAGCACAGAGATAGAGCATTGGTTCCCACCAACAGAATCTGTCTGCAGCCCCTTTTCTATTCCCACGGTTAAAACAGCTGCTGACTTAAAAACCAGGTGTGATGAGTAATATCGAGTCACCCTGACAGGCTCTAGAATCTCTGGGTATGCCTTTGAAGGCTTATTAGATTAGGTTAGCTCCTGAGCATGTCTGTGAGAGACTGTCTCAATTATGTTGAGGTTGGAAATCCCTCTCTGGACCTGAACCAAATAAAAAGGAAAAGCTAGCTAAGCTCGGGAGTTCATCTCTCTCTGCTTTCTGACTATCACCTCAAGCTCCTACTGTCTGACTTCCTCACCATGACGACTACACCCTTGAACTGTGAGCCAAACTAAACTCTTCCTCCCTGGAGTTGCTTTTCTTGGGTCTTTTGTCACAAGAAACGAACTATTATACTAGTAAGGGTCGAGAAAGAGCAACCTATGGCTCAGCTACAGTTTGACCTGGACGAACATGCTGATGGTTGGTGGGTTGTCCCAGAGATCTAGAAATAACTTAAAATATGATCAATACTTGCTGCCTCAGCATCCACCATCTATCCAGGAGGCAGCAGTGATCACATCCATTTTACTGTGACATCTAACAACCTACTACAGAAATGTTTTCACTTACTAAATTCAAAAGTTTTGGCTTAGAAACTTTGGAGGTCTTAATTCCACAGAGGAAAAAATAATTTCACTAGGAAGCGCAGTGACATAAATATTATTCCAATAAATAAATTGAAACTTCCAATAGCCATGTAAAGCTTCTGAATCAACTGTTAGAAGAGGGGAGTGATTGTTTGAAATTACCAAAGGAAAGGACTTCCTGTTCCACAATAGGGACAAAATACTATGTTTGTGACCTAGAAGGTTCACTCAGGAACCTGTGATCTTCAGTAGCAATCAATTGAAGCTCCACCCACTAATGTCAGGACCACAGTAGGCCTGGAGCCTGTAGAAACAAAGGGTTGGAGCATCTCATCAGGTAAAGAATTTTGCCCCACTGGAAGAGAATAAAGGGACCATGGTATGGATAACAGATGACTGTGGCTGGCTATGAATATTAACTTAGATAAAATGAATCCATTACTTATTACCAACATGATGTTGCAAGACAGGCAATGTCAATAGGTTTACTGCTTGTGTTTCTGAGCAAAGCCAAGGTTGGCTAATAGGCTCTGCCAATTTGGTCTGATTCATTCACATGACTGAGAGTGACCTGGCTCTTAACTGGAATAGCTTCAGTTGGGGAATTTTTTGGCTCTGCAGCAGGTATCACCCTGTAATGGGCTATATGGGCACATTCTCAGGATGACTTCAGAAATGCAAGTGGAGAGCCAAAATACACTTTGAGACATGTAGTAGAAAGTTTTCCTGTGTCCCGCCTGGCCCGTGGTTGGGACAAATCTCTCACCCACAGTCCTGCAGCCTTTTATAAAATAATCACACAGAGGCTTAATATTAATTATGACTGCTTGGCCATTAGCTCAGGATTATTACTGACTAGCTCTTATACTTAAATTACCCATAATTCTTATTTATACTTAGCCACGTGGCTTGGTGCCTTTTCTCAGTTCTCCCTTGTCATCTTGCTTCCTCTGTGTCTGGCTGGGGACTCCTAGACTCTGCCTTTCTCTTTCCTATCTCTCTGCCTGAATTTCCTGCCTTCCTTTAAGCTGCCTTGCCATAGGCCAAATGGCTTCATTTATCAACCAATGAGAGCAACATATACTAACAGAATACAGAATGACACCGCCCATCAGAGACGCTGCTCAGGATGGCAAACAACCGATATTGACAAGCACAGGTATAAAGGGAGAATGAAGACGTGACCCTCTTTCTGAAAAATAACTGATAGTTCATATAGTGAAAAGTGTAGACTCAGGATGAGATGAAGAGGCTGTAGCTGGAGACAGTGCTCTCCTAATGCTTTGGGTCTCATTCCCTCCCCTTGGTGATTTCTCTGCCTACATCTGTTTAGTAGTCCCCTTCTGTAAACTCCAGTCAACTGGTTCCTTTGGATGTGTTGTCTACTTCCTGCTGTGACCCTAACTGATGCACTCTCTTGAAGCTTGTCAAATGAGAGTAAGCTGTTAAAAGCATTCATGTTGGAGCTAGAGAGATGGTTTAGCAGTTAAGAACACTAGCTGTTCTTCCAGAGGACCTGGGTTCAATTCCTAGCATATGAATGGTGGCTCAAAACCATCCTTAAAGCCAGTCCCAGGGGGTCTAATGCCCTTTTCTGGCCACTGAGGGCAAGGCACATACATGGCACAGACATCTATGCAGTCAAAGCTATGCCTATAAAATAAAAGTAAAGGCAAAAATTAATATTATGTTACATTTTGTAGAAAAGTGAAGAATATAAGTAACTGAACAACAACTTGAAAGATGGCGATCAGAGGCACTGGCACACTTACACCGAAAGTCTGTCACATTTTTTCATCTTATCATTCTGTGTGCATGCCTGTGTATGGGTGTGCATGTGTGAGTATGACACAGTGCATGTATGTGGTTAGAGGACATGTTTCCAGAGCTGAAGTCTTTTCTGTCCTCTACCATGTGAGTCCTGGGGATTGAACTCATGTGGTTAGGCTTGGTGGCAGGCACCTTTACTTGCTAAACCATCTTCCTGAATCCAAACTCACTTTTGACTTCCACCAAACCTAACTGTTATCCTGCTGTTTACTAGAAGCCTAAATAATAATAGTTGAGCATCACATGCTTAGTATGCTGTGATTATCATATAAGGGCAGCGGTGTGTGGAAAAGGTGAAGGGTGCATGAGAACCACGAGAAGTCACTCTTTAGCACCGTTCATTACTTACTGAAGACACAAACTGTGCATGTTGAAGTGATTGGCACCATACAGCATTTTAAGTAGACATTCACAACACTCATGGAAGTGATTAGCACTGCACTGCATTTTAAGTAGCTATACACGGCACTCAAGCTTGCTGCAATATTGAAAAGAGGTGGCTGTGGAATTATTATGGCTGTTCAATGTGGTTACATCTTCATGTTTGTTCTGCTTTAGCTGTGCAGAGTAGAAATGGATGTGCTGTTCTAATAGTTGTTACTACTATCTACACATCTTTGTAGAGGTACCATTATCTTTTCTTTCTATTATTTTTTTTCTATGAGTCTAGGCTATGTGGTTTATTTTGATATTTTTTATTTAACAAATTGTTGGTAATCTACAAAACCATATAGTTTAAATCTGTGTTTTTCAAGGCTTGACTGTATTTGCTTTTATTGTCAAAAAGAAAAAAAAAAAACCAGAAATATCAACCAATCCTAAAAAGCAGCACAGAAAAGAACAAAGTGAAGAGAGCAGATGTGAAAATAAAAGCTCTGTCAATGGCTGGAGAGATGGCTCGGTGGTTCAGAGTCAGAGAACCGCTCTTGAAGAGGACCAGAGCTGGGGTTTCAGCACCTACATGACAGCTTCTGTTCATATAAGCTCCAGCCCCTGGAGAACCAATGCCCTCTTCTAGCCTCTGTGGACACTGCATGCATGTGTACAAATCCACACACATACATATAACTAAAAGTAAATCTTTTTTTTTTTTTTTTTTTGTTTTTAAAAAAAGCCCCAAAACCTTCTCTGAAGCTTCCTCTTGCACCCGATGGCAACAGATACATAGGCAAGCAGCCAGACATTCTGCAGAGAGTGAGAGACCTTGGAACATTCAGCTCTAAAAGGGTGTCTCCTTCAAATTCCTCCCCTTGTGGCTCAGGGAACCCTGCAGAAGAGGAGGCAGAAAGAGTGCAAAATCCAGAGGGGTTGGAGGACACAGAGAAAATTAGATCAACAGGATCAATGCACATTCGGACGCACAGAGACTCACAGGAGCTGCATGTGTCTGCACCAGATGGAGTCTTAGAGCTGAAAGAAGTGGGCATGTGCCCCCATTCCTGGCTCAAAAGCTACCTCCCATTGATGACCATTTGCAAATGAAAATTTAGTTTTCTCTAAGGGAGTCTCACTGGGGAAACAAACCACTCTTAAGGGTGTGGCCAACTGAAAATGAACTCAACAGCATCTTTGGAGGTTCCTTGTCTCATCATGTCAGGGCTTTTCCTTTCCTTTTTAAAAGAATGTCTTATTTTATTTTATTTTATTTATATATTCTTCTTCTCCCTTTTTATCCTACAGGTCCTTTGTGTACTTATTATGGGCTGAGTTTGGTGTTTTAATGGAATTCCTGAGTGTGCAAAGGAATGAGTCTATGATTCTTGTGCATTTTCTTGGGCTCTTTTTCATCTGTTTGTTTTGTCCTGTTCTGATGTGTTAGTTATGTTTTATCTTATTATATTATGTTATTATCCCTTAGAAATGTGTTTATTTTGTAATGAGAAACAGGAGAGGGTGGGTACAGATGGAAAGGGAAGTGGGAAGGAACTTGGAGGAATAGAGTGATGAGAAATGGTAACCAAGACATATTATGTGAGAAAAAAATTATTCTCCATAAAAGAAAAAAAAAGAATTCGATAAATTTGACACTAAAAACAGAATGAAATAAAGCGTTAAAAATCTCAAAAACAAGGAAACAAAACAAACATAAACTAAAACAAACAAATCTTCTCTGAATATAATCTTTGTTCATTTTTTTTTAGACAAGGTCTCAGCATGAAACCCTGGTTGGCCTAGAACTGGCTATATAGATCAGGCTGGCCTTGAACTAACAGAGATCCTCCTGCCTCTGCCTCCTGAGCATAAGTATTAAAGGTGTTCACCACCATGCCCGGCTTTCCATTTTTTTAAGCTCTGAAGTCAATTAATGTTTTATATAGCTGAACTTAAAATTAAATTATTAAAAAATGGAGAGGTAATCTCTCCAAACTGAATATAAGTTGGGAAAATGAATATGTTCATCAAATTGACTGCATGAACTTATAGAGAAAAGCATTTCATAACTGGATGTACAACTTGATTATAGATACCCAATAAGGTTTCCATTATTCATTTGATACTGAATATGTATGCCAGGTGTTTTGGATCAGAGACAACTGTCTAAGTGGGCTAACTTTTATTTTACTTACTTGTTGAGGTGCTGAGTATGGCAGTGGAGGGGTTGGAAAAAATGATTTTTTTTTTTTTTTGGTGGACGAGTGAGAGGCAGTTGTCTCACCTCTTTTCCTAAAAATATTTCCTCTTTGCTTTCCTTCATGGCTTTGGCATGCTAGGAAAATCTCCCTGGGAACATCCTTGTCCGAGGGTTTCTATTGCTGTGAGAAGACCCCATGACCACTGCAACTCTTACAAAGGAAAACATTTAATTGTGGTGGCTCTCTTACAGTTCAGAGGTTTAGATCATTATCATTATGGTGGACCAAGGCAACTGTGAGTACGGTTGCATGCAGGTAGACATGGTACTGGAGAAGGAGCTGAGAGTTCTTACATCTTGACTCACAGGCAGCAGGAAGTGCTCTGAAACACTGGGCAGTATCTTGAGCATATATGAGACCTCAAAGCCCACCTCCACAGTGACACACTTCCTCCAACAAGACCATACCTACTCCAACAAGGTCACATCTCCTAATAGTGCCACTCCTTTTGGGAGCCATTTTCTTTCAAACTACCACAATCTCCTTCCTACCTTCTCTTGACTCTCAGCTTCTCCACCATCTGCACTATCTGGTTTTTGGACCTCTTTCCATGAAATGCCAATTGCAAGAATCTTCATTCTAGACATCCCGGCATGAATGAGGTTTTTCCAAGAACTAATCTTCAGGCACTTGGCTGTCTCCAGGGCCAGGAGAGCTTTCAGTCTTCTCTCCAGTGAGGACTAGTAACTTAATACATAACTATATACCAGGTCATTAGTGTTGGTGAAGATGGTTCTAGAAGACTAGTGATTTTTACAGGAATGCTAGGCAGTCCAGGGAAATCAGTTATTTATCTGCATAAACTCCAAGGACAAAATGTATGGCACAGAAAGTCCTTGGGCAGTATCCTATCATATTACTTTTTATTGAATTATTGCTACTATGACTTTTAAACTATCACATTTAAGTTTCTGATAAAAGCAAATGAATGATCAGACCATCAAAAGTTGGTATGAAAAATAAAAACACCACAATCTTAAGTCAAACTTGGAAAATTTCCATGAAATTAATATGGGTTCATAGTGAAGTTTCCTAAAAATACGTTCTATATTTCTTTCCACCAGAAACTCTGATAATCCAGCAGGAAGGAGAAGAAATAGGAGCCTCCTTTGTTCCCTGTAAGGTGACTACCTACCCCCTAGGGTTACCACTATCCAGGTTTCTTTTGGTTTGTTTGGTTGTTTTTGTTGTTGTTGTTGTTTTGTTTTTGGTTTTTTTTGGTTTTTTTGAGACAGAGTTTCTCTGTGTAGCTTTGCACCTTTCCTGGAACTTGCTTTGTAGACCAGGTTGGCCTAACTCACAGAGATTCACCTGCCTCTGCCTCCCCAGTGCTGGGATTAAAGTCATGCGCCACCACCACCCGGCTACTATCCAGGTTTCTAATACACAATAGTTCCGCCTGTTTTATTATTGATGAAATGATGCCCACCTTCCTTACTGATTTTCCATTTGTGAGATATGTACACACTGCATTTAGTTTGTTACTTTACTAATAATGCTCTACTGTATGAAAATACAACAGTTTCTTTACCTCTTACATTATCAATGAACATTTTCATTACTTAATCAAACAAACAAATCCCCTGAGTGTTTTACATGTCTTCTGTTGAAAAAATTGTTGTGCATGACAGATTTTTGGTAAGTAGATTGTACATGTGTGTATGAGTGGACATAAATATCAACTTTGGTAACTAATGCCAGTTCATGAAAACAATCATACATTCATTTCATGTTTCTTATAAAACAGAATCCCAGGTTAACAAACTAGTTAATAAAAAGAAAGTTTCTATGTTGTGGGATAGTTGTACACGTGTAAAAATGTATTGCTGTGATTGGTGTAATAAAAGCTAATAGCTAGGCAGGAGGTAGAGGCTAGACTTCTGGGCAGAGAGAGAGAAAACTCTGGGAAGAAGGTGGAGTCACCAGCCAGATGTGGAGGAAGCATCATGAGCAGTATGGAGAGATGAGATAACAAGCCAGGTGACAGAATGTAGATTAAAATAAATGGGTTAATTTGTTATAAGAGCTAGTGGGATAAGCCTAAGCTAAGGCTGAGCTTTCATAATTAATTTATAAGTCTCTGTGTCATTATTTGGGAGCTGGCAGTATAGAGAAAGACTTGCTACAGTGTATAAAATTCTTTCCTATGATAAGTAAGAAAATGGTGCGTCAGAAGATGACCATTTTGTAACTCCTAGTTGTAGATAAACTTCTAAATGGTCTTATTAAATAAAAAAAACACAGGGGAAGACAGAGGAATCTGTGGCTGATATGTAAAATGACTAGAAAATCTCTTATATAAAATTTTAAAAAAGAATAAATAAAAAAGAAAAACAAACAAACAAACAAAACATGGAGCCAAATATAGAAGTGAAAGCCTTAGAGAGATCAGGGAAATAGCCAACCTTACTCACCAACTCTGCAGCTTCCAAATGTTAGTTACTTCCTGTCTACACACTCAGATATGTCTTGCTGTTCTGCCATCTGATTTACTGATTTCTCTGTCCAGCTACATCATTTCCTCTTCCTACACAGCTCTGTCACTTTCTGTCTGTCTGTACAGACCTCCAGACCTCTATGGTTGGTACTGGGATTAAAGGCGTGTGTCACCATGCTTAGCTCTGTTTCCTGTTGTGGCCTTGAACACAAAGAGATCCTGCCTGCTAAGTGATAGGATTAAGGGCGTGTGCTACCACTGCCTAACTTCCTTGTTACTTAAAATGGCTTGCTATTCCCTCTGATCTCCAACTAAGCTTTATTTATTAGAGCAGAAATAAAATATCACCACACCTAGTTAAAAAATGAGCTTGTATTTTGGTAAAGGACCTGGGAACTTTCAGATGGAAGGATTAAGGTGAAGACACCTACACCAACCAGCCAATATTATTATGCCAAACGGTAGGACAGCACAGGCACTATGAACATTCTTGTGATGCAAAGGGGAATCTCCTCTTCACTAATTCATTTAAAAGTGAGATTGAGACTAAACAAAGCTCTGGATCTAAAATACTGTTCACTGGAAATGCAGGAGAAAGAGGAATACTTTAACACCATGAGTAGGAAGCAACCAGAGGAATATAGAATGTGGGAAAGCCTAAGAAGATTGACCCTCCTACTCCAATACACTAATAGGATTAACAAAGGGAGTGGTCTCCTTTTTTTTCCCTTTATTTCTTCTAGATGTTTAGATATAACAACCAAATTCAACATGTAGACTTTATGTGAGTCTTAATCTGGATAGCTTAGAGGATTGGATGAAAGGGACATTGTACTGTACGCTGTATACCTCATGATATCTGGGGACCACTGCTGTTTGTTAAGGATTGGAAAGTATTTCAGTGGTATACAAAATGATATTTGTAGTGCATTCCAGAATAAAAAATGATGCATGTAGAATCTCTTTTTAAAACAGAAGAGATAGATCCAACATGATTTCCAAAATGACATTACTTCAGTGGGTAGTATATTGGGATTCATTATTGCTATGTCAATTACAGTTAAATTTATATATATGATAAATTGTGTGTGTGTATGTGTATGTGTGTATATGTGTGTGTGTGTGTACATCTTTGGATGCATCTGCCAGAAGTTGATATTAGAAATCTCCTTTATCATTCTGCACCTTATTTTCCTTGAGACAGTGTATGTCATTGAGTCTGGGGAATGCCGGTTTTGTCTAGACTGGCTGGCCAGCAAGACCCCAAGATCCACTTGTCTCTGCCCCTAGCCTGGGTCTACAGATATCCACTGATGCTGAAATAAAAACGAAAGTGAACTGAATGTGGGTCTTCTGGGAAAGAGCAGCAAATGTCCTTATCTGCTGAGCCACCTGGCCAGCTCCTAATTAGGAAATAATTTTAATAATACAATATTAGTTGTATAAATATTTACTTTTCCTTTCACTTTTTAAATTTCATCATGTACTTTTTAATACTCATTCTTGGTTGTTAAACTTGGATTGAGCAATGCCTAGAAAATTGGTAATCTGTGAGGGTATCTCCAGAGATGACTGGCATGTGAGTAGAGGACTGAGACAGGAGACTAGCCCTGAATGTAACTGGTACTATCTAGTAGTCTATGGTGATATTTTATTTGTGCTGAAATGTGATTTTATTTGTATGTTAATAAATAAAGTTGCTTGGGGGTCAGAACTAATAACAAGCCATAGCAGAAGTCTGGCAGTGGTAGCACACACCCTTAATCCTGATCACATGACAGGCAGAGTCTGTGTGTTCAAGGACACCACCAGCATGGAGACACATGCCTTTAATCTCAATACCAACCATAGAGACCTGGAGGTCTGTATAGATAGGCAGTGACGAGAAGGTCATGTGGTTGGGTTTACAACCAATGAGAGGGCAGAACAGAAAGTCAATGAAAAGACAGACACACAGGAAGTAGGTCTCTTTCTGAGGGGAAAGACGACAGCAGCAGCGAGGGGTAAGAAGGCAGTTTTAGTCTCAGCTCTTGGCTGCTGCTCTAACCTCTTGGGCTTTTAACTCTGCATTTAGCTCTTTGTTTCTTATTTAATAAAACCGTTCAGAATTACATCTACAGTAATCCAGAGGCCTAGATGGGAATAAAACCTGAAGAGCAGCAAGTGTACATATGTGTACAAGCACAGCATGTCTTCATCAGGTGTGGGAATTGCTACTGTGGTCACTGTAGGTTCTTTGTTTTTGAAAAGTAGACTCACACCAGCCACTCTCCAGGGGCCTTCCAGGCTTTCAGACTTGGGCAGGGGCAGCATTGTTGTTCTGAGAGTTCCAGCTTCATGCACTAGCAGCTACTGGTTCTCCAGGTCTCCAAACTATCGACAGCCATTGTGGGTCTATGTGACTTTTGACCATTTGAATCCATCTAATAGTACCCTCGCGATAGGTGCATTCTATTGGTTCTGTTCCCTTACAGAAGGGCAACAAATATACCATTGGCTCCAAAACCCTCCTTGGAATGTCTGTGGCAGAGGCCTGACTGCATTCTAGGAATATTGAGAACTTGTCAGTATTTCCCCCCTCCCCCTCTGGGAGCTTTTATTATTTTTTTCACTTTTTTAAATTTATTTTCCTATTATCACCTTGATACAGTATAAATTCTTATCCTAATTGTGAAATGTTTCATTGAGGCTTGCCCAGTAATTGAGTAAAACCAAAACTTATTATAATCCGAACTTGTCGGTATTTACTATGAGCACAACACATTTAGAAATACTTCAAGCAAACATTGAAGAATGTCACTTGAAAAATATATGCCAAGAATTCCTAAGTTTTGAGCTGGGCCTGATAGCTTATACCAGAATTTGGATGCCAGAAGTTGGAAGGGCTGCTGAGGCAGAGGCAGGGGGATATCAAGTTTCAGGTCAGCCTGGACTACAAAATGAGACCTGTATCTTTTATTTATTTTATTTATTTTTTATTTTTATTTTATTTTATTTTATTTTTACAATACCATTCAGTTCTACATATCAGCTACGGATTCCCTTGTTCTCTCCCCTCCCACTCCCTTCCCCTTCCCCCCAGCCCACCCCCAATTCCCATCTCCTCCAGGGAAAAGCCTCCTCCAAGGACTGAGATCAACCTGGTAGACTCAGTCCAGGCAGGGCCAGTCCCCTCCTCCCAGGCTGAGCCAAGCGACCCTGCATAAGCCCCAGGTTTCAAACAGCCAACTCATGCAATGAGCACAGGACCCGGTCCCACTGCCTGAATGTCTCCCAAACAGATCAAGCCAATCAACTGTCTCACCCATTCAGAGGGCCTGATCCAGTTGGGGGCCCCTCAGTCATTGGTTCATAGTTCATGTGTTTCCATTCATGTGGCTATTTGTCCCTGTGCTTTATCCAACCTTGGTCTCAACAATTCTCGCTCATATAGACCCTCCTCTTTTTTGCTAATTGGACTCCCAGAGCTCCACCAGGGTCCTAGCCTTGGATCTCTGCTTCCAGATCCCTCAGTCATTAGATGGGGTTTCTAGCATGACAGGGTGTTTGGCCATCCCATCACCAGAGTGGGTCAGTTCGGGCTGTCTCTCGACCATTGCCAGCAGTCTATTGTGGGGGTATCTTTGTGGATTTCTGTGGGCCTCTCTAGCACTTTGCTTCTTCCTATTCTCATGTGATCTTCATTTATCATGGTCTCCTATTCCTTGTTCTCCCTCTCTGTTCTTGATCCAAGCTGGGGTCTCCCATTCCCCCAAGCTGAGACCTGTATCTTAAAAAGCCAAAACAAACAACAACAATAAACCCTAATAACATATAAGAATCTAAAAGTTTTTTAATATAGATTCAAGATACATTATTGAAAAAAATAGCATGTTTGAATCCCCCCTTCAAGTAATTAATTTTTACTGTAGGAATCCTTCTGTGCATATCTACTCCACCATTTCTCCAATTCTTCTCTCCCTTAACAGTATTCCTCAGCCTACTTGTTGATTTCCACAGTTCCCCTGCTACTTCCTGGTGTGTATTCAGAAACCTTTGCCCTGCCCGTGGCTGCAAGTTAGCTCTGTTTATATGTTTATAGAAATAATTTTGTGCTTCTGAGTTTTGCAGATGTGGAAATAATAAACACATATACTGAACTTTCCAAAAAAGGATGTGATAGTCAATGTGCTTGAACTCTTACTGAACTTTCTACCCAAGTTCCAAGCCGCAGGTGCTAATACTAGGAACCATTCAGAAAGTAGTTTTGAAAAAAAAAAAAAACTTTTTGAAAGAGAAGAAAAAATGCTGTGTCTGTCTTGTTCTAACTTGCTTTTCTATCGCTGTAATAGAATAATGGTCAAAAGGAAATGGGTTAAGAAGAGTTTCTTTCAGCTTACACTTCCAGGCATGAGTCCATCACTGGGAGAAGTCAGGGCAGAAACTCAAGGCAGGAACCTGGAGGCAGGAACGAAAATAGAGCACCGAGGCAGTTGCTCATTGGCAGGCATTCTGTGGCTTGTTCAGCCTGCTTTGTTTTAAAATCTAGTCCCCCGCCCCTGCCCTGGGTGGCACCATCCATAATGGGCTAGGCCCTCCCACATAAGTCATTAATCAGGAAAACGTTCTATAGATATTACCCAGGTGTCTGATGGAGGCAATTTCTCAACTGCCCAGCTCACACTAGTT
The DNA here is from genome assembly GCA_902168405.1 of Peromyscus aztecus. Lineage (NCBI taxonomy): Eukaryota > Metazoa > Chordata > Mammalia > Rodentia > Cricetidae > Peromyscus > Peromyscus aztecus. Next base: position 56,278 of record CABHPQ010001938.1, read on the forward strand.
TGTGTCATGTTGAGCAGGAAACTAACCAGCACCCTTGTTAACATATTTTCAAACATCTGGCATTGATGGAGAGGGCAGGTTCCTCTTGCATTTTAATATCTCAGAGCTCCAAGAAAGACTTGCAGTTTATTCCCATCTGATACCTTTCTTCCTGCCTGGCAGGCCTTTCCCTCCTTTGCCTGGGGAGTACTTCCCATGCAGCCAGAAAGGTCTGGAAAAGGGCCCCCCTGTAAGGCCTTCTCAGGGCTCCAGTAGCCCG